>JAHPZR010021549.1:0-24489 GCA_019787425.1 Platygyra sinensis | reverse complement strand
TAATCATACAACAACAACAACAATAATTATTATTATAAATTAACCGCTGCCTCGCTTAAGTGGAAGGTGGGTGCCTGGGATATCCAGGGGCTTCCACTGTGTGCCAGCCAGCCCGTAGATCGAATACCGCTCCCATGGCTGGCAAATCCCGCAACCCAGCCATGAGACCCCATTCCAGGCACCCGTCAACACTGAATGAATCAGTGGAGAAAAGAAAGAGGGAGGGTGGGGTGGGGCAACTGCAGACAACCGTTGCTAGAGAAGCCCCAAAACATTAGAGACTCTAAACCCAGTAGCGCGAGCTGCTTGAAGACAACCCGCTACTTGGTACGCAAAAGCAAACACGCTGAAACGAGGCTGAAACGAAGCTGAAACGAGCCATGTGAGCCTGCACTTGAATACATAACTGCTGACCAAGAAAAAGTGCCCGCTAAGCTTGTGGCGGTTAACTTTGTTAAATGTCATTTAACTAAACATAATTATTTTTGTTGTTGTTGTATTAACAATAATCATACAGTTGTGTTAGTTTGTTATGGTGATATTCTCACACGCTTTGTTTTAAAACATTCATCATGTTTCAATTTCGATCCAAACTCTTTCAAACTTGGACTAACTAAAACACTAAATCTTATGACAGCAGAGAAAGCAAAGATAAAGAAACCCACCATAACTTTCAGACGTCTGTTGCAATGAAGAGAAGCATGTTTGAGAGCTTTAAGAACAGAAATGTATGCATCTTCTAGTTTAGTGTATTTTCCAACCAGAGCAATCTTAACTTCGTCTAGAACTCGCTCTTCTCTAGAAAATAAAACAGAGAAACACATTGTGAAAAGCAAATTGAACATGACACAAGCATGGGACAAAGAAAAAAATCTGAGTACCCAACAGGAATTGGACCCATGACCTCCAAAACACTGCAAGGACACTATCAACTGAGCTATGAGAACTCATGGAGAGTGAGGTCATTTAACTAAGTTCATATGTGACATGTTTCCTGCACACTGCTAGGATCAGCACTGTTGAAGTCACCACAAGTGTGATAACTGAATAAAAATGGTGAATCTTAAGCTCAGTAATAAATTGTGAAATGTGAAATTTTTTTCTGTCCCACATTCAGGTTATGTTCATCAGTTTACTTTTCACATTTCATTACCAAGCTTAAAATTTGCCATCTTTATTCACTTGAAACTTATAATCCATCAACCTCAAGATTAAAGTTTGCATGTTATGAAGTGACCTAGTATGGGCTTCTAACCTGCAACAGGTACAGTAACAATCTATTGCCGAACCTAAATAGCTTACATGTAGTTTTTGAGCACACAACAATGTAAGAAACTTTTTAAGCTGACTTGGAAAATGCGGATTCTTTTAAATACGCGATTACTCCATTTTATCATTCAGGAGGGTTACAGTGGCACCTCGCTATAAGGAACCCCATTATAACAAAGACCCCATTATAACGAACAACATTTGAAAGGCTGCCAGAATTACAGTAAAATATGTGGAAAGAAACGCCGCTATAACGAAATCCCCACTATAACAAATTGATTTTGATGATGATCGTTTATCGCGAGTGCACTGCAAGTACTGCTTCTGTATTAGCGGTTGGTTGCAGTAAGGATTGTCGTGTGCTGTTTTACATGTACATGTATTGATCGACTTCATCCGCATTTGTTTTGTCTGTGCGTCTGAGTTAATGATGAAACTTCGCGCTGGATATCTACAGTGTCCATCGCAGGACAACTCGGATTAATATTAATCGGATTAATATGAATCTTAATGATTATTATAATCCAGTAATAGATTATTATAATCCTGTAATAGATTATTATAATCCTGTAATAGATTATTATAATCCAGTAATAGATTATTATAATCTATTACTGAGGTTTGAGCCATGCCTTAATCAATTAGGATTAATATTAATCAGATTAATATTAATCCTAATATTAAATCCAGTAATAGATTATTATAATCCATAACTGAGCTTTAAGCCGTACCTTAACCCTTTAATGCCCAATAGTGACTTATAGATTTTACTCTGTCTAACGCCAGACGATTTTACTCGTCAAAGGGAGGCCCCTTGGGCATTAAAGGGTTAAAAAACTATCTCCTTTAACCCTTTAATGCCCAATAGTGACTTATAGATTTTACTCTGTCTAACGCCAGACGATTTTACTCTGTCTAACGCCAGACGATTTTACTCGTCAAAGGGAGGCCCCTTGGGCATTAACGGGTTAAACGATTAGGATTAATATTAATCTGATAAATATAATCCCACATAGCTCAAATTTGTACAAGTCTCTCAATAAAGAAAATATTCTATTCTAACCACGACGAATTTGCTACTTGTTCTAGTAGTTTGTGAACAAAACCCTTAATTACATTTAGTCAATAACCGCACTCATTATACGTTATTTTATTTTAGTAGTAGAAGTCGGCAGTTGATATGCCGGCTCCAAACCTCGAAACAGTTAATGTCTTTGGGGTTGTCGCGATTCTTACGCAGCTGGTAGTTATTCCCTTTCTTAAGGTCCCCTTTCTTGTAAAAACACATGCCGACCGCACGGATTCGCTGGCCCAGAGGCGCTTGTTCCTTTTCATTTACTTCTAGGCTCAACATCACTACCAGCTCTAACATATGCAAGTGATCGTGTGACTGATGTGATCAGTGTTATGTCCGTCAGTCCCTTGTTCTGCTTGTTAAGCGTGTAATGTCTGTAGTTTGTCTGTCATAGCTCTGGTCTGGATTATAATAGAGATTAATATTAATCCGGATGATTATCATTAATAATAATCTAATCCTTCCAAGTTTTTGCCGTGCCTTAATCTATTACTGGATTATAATAATCTATTACAGGATTATAATAATCTATTAATGGATTACAATAATCTATTACCGGATTATAATAACCATATTATAATCTATTATTATTATAATCCGCGGATTAATATTAATCCGAGTTGTCCTGCCATCGGCGCCGCCACGCTCATGTATACAGTACAGCCCAAAAATTATGCACGAAACTTTTTTTTGCGTTTGCAAGAAGAAGTTCTTCTTGCGGCTGATTGAGGGTCGCTTGAGCTTGAGTCCTGGAAACCGCAAGAACTTCTTTGCGGCTGCATGATAAAAGCGCAAGAACTTCTTCGCTGTAGGATGTTCGAACCGCAAGAACTTCTTGGCGGTTCTTAGCGTGACACTTTGAAAGGAACGAGACAAGGTACGCGTAATTGAAAGCGCAAAGTGAAGCGAAAGACACAGTCGAGTCTCAGCTAAAAGTATAATTGCCTAGGATAACTTTTTATTGGCTGATATATAAGAGATTTGCCCTTGCTTAGTACCTTGTGTTAGGTTTATGTTAAACGTTCAAAACCGGTTTTTACAGCTGCGGGCATTTTATACCTTGCCAATGCAATGAAGTTCGTGAAAATATCGAAATCGTTTGTGTTCTTGTGATGTCAATGGTCTTCAAATAAGTTGGTGATGAACTCTACTTGAATTGATAACAGCTATTTTAGAGAAAACATACGAGTTTCTTTACATGAAGCGTATTATTTTTATGGGAAACGCAAACAGCAAAAATTTGCATATTGTTAAAACGTCATGCCGATGAATGAAAGCTATCATATTTAGAGTCTTCGATCACTCCGAAAATTCACCGACAAACTACCGTGTCTTTGACACTTGCTTGATCTTTAAGCTACCAAAAATGGGAAGGAAAATTGTAATAGTCGCTTGAAGTTCCTATTTTAGCACATAAACTTTAATATGTTTTTACAAGGCAAGATCTGTGTTTCGGCATGTGTCGGCAAGTTATTGTTTATTGTCTGAATGTAGCGTTCGGTTCTCGTCAAAAAAATGATATCTCCGGTTATATTTGACCCAGATCATTCATTCAAACGGTAAAATGCTCTTTGCTTGACGAAAAAATTGTTTATCGAAGTTTCTATGGTGCGCCACTTCCGTTTAGTTATTTTTTACTTGAAGGAAAAGTTCTGTGTTTTGCACGCGTTGGCAAGTTGCTTGCGAGATGTTTATTTCTTAAGCGTTCCAATTAAGACCTTGTTGAAAAAAATTATATCTCCTCCAGTTAAATTTGACACAAATCATTAATTCAAACAGTAAAATACTTTTTCTTTAACCAACTCATAGTTTATCAAAGTCTCTATGGAGCGCTACTCGCGTTTAGTTACTTTTTACTTCAGTTCAGGGAAAAGTTCTATTTCGCACGCGTCGGCAAGTCACGTCACGTTCGAGGTGTTTATTTCTAAAGCGTTCAAAGATCTCTTTCAGTTGTCTCGCCAGCGCATACAGAGGGCAAACTTTTTCTTGTCAAAAATTAAATGAATGTTGACGGTGCATCGTAACAACCTCGATAAAACACTTTTTCTGCAAATTTGGACTATTTCAGCGTTTGAATCATCCAGTTGTGCCAAATAGAACCAGAGATATCGAATACTTTTCAAAGCCCGCCGGCATGCCGTGAAATTTCAAAGATCTCTTTCAGTTGTCTCGCCGACGCGTGCAGAGGGCAAACTTTTTCTTGTCAAAAATTAAATGAATGTTGACAGCGCATCGTAACAACATCGATAAAACACTTTTTCTGTAAATTTGGACTATTTCAGCGTTTGAATCATCCAGTTGTCCCAAATAGAACCAGAGATATCGAATTCTTTTCAAAGCCTGCCGGCATGCCGTGAAATTTCAAAGATCTCTTTCAGTTGTCTTGCCGGCGCGTGCCGAGGGCAAACTCTTGTCAAAAATTAAATGAATGTTGACGGCGCATTGTAGCAACCTTGATAAAACACTTTTTCTGTAAATTTGGACTATTTCAGCGTTTGAATCATCCAGTTGTGCCAAATAGAACCAGAGATATCAAATACTTTTCAAAGCTCGCCGGCATGTCGTGAAATTTCAAAGATCTCTTTCAGTTGTCTCACCAGCGCGTGCAGAGGGCAAATTTTTCCCTGTCAAAAATTAGATGAATGTTAACGGCGCATCGTAAAAACTTCGATAAAACACTTTTTCTGTCAATTTGGACTATTTCAGCGTTTGAATCATTCAGTTGTGCCAAATAAAACCGGATATATCGAAGATATTTCAAGCTCGCCAACAATAGGCCTTTTGCAACAGTTGGTCACGTGACGTGCTTTTCAAGAACACACTGATTAATCATTGGTAATGCATAGTGTTATCAGAAATGGAAAGAGCAGTTCCAAATAAGCTTACATGCAAATTTTCAGGTTTATATCTTTTAAGGGGGAATTTTTATGGGCGTTAAAAATTAGAAGGATTTGTATGAGAAGAAGTCGCTTTGCCCTCCAGTCACGCTCCAGTGGTTTTCCATACAAATCCTTGTAATTTTGCAAGTTTTCAAGCTGCCATAAAATCTTTGCCTTTCGTTGTAAGGGCCTAGAAATTTCCATTTTTCCTAATATTTTACCCCTCTTTCTATCTCCAATGGTTCTATGCCGGCAGCTTCTTTTGGTAGTGATTAATAACAGAAAAGGTTTCTGGAGGGCAAAGCTTCCTCGCTTTCATACAAAACCTTCTAATTTTTGCAATATTCAAATCGTCATTAAATCTCAACCTTATACGGCATTGGTCTGAAAATTGGTGTCCTGGTTATTTAAAACATGCTCTTTCCAGCTCTGAAATTCATTTTGCTGTAGCTAAAAGTTTAGAAATTATCGGTCACGTGACCAACTGTTGCAAAAGGCCTATTGCCGTTCAGTGTCTTTTTTATCGTCTTGTCGGTCGGTTCCATCACTTTTGTAGCGACCTTTTACTGTACGTGGAAACCCGCTTCTCGCGAGTAATATATTCCATACTGAACGCCTCAGTGATTCTCGAGAGAAACGAGACTCGTATCGCGAGAAACGAGAATCGTCTCGCAGGAAACGAGAACTGTCTCGTGATAAACGAGACTCGTCTCGCGAGAAACGAGGCAAGAGGTGGTAACTTACATTTGAGCGGTACTGTAGCTTTTCATGCTCAAGTCCGGATACTGTTTTGCATGGTGTAAATCCCATTGTTCAGCTTGGTTACCCAGCTATAACAAATATTTTTGCTGTTAACTAGTAGATAATTCGTTATAACGGGGTCTTTGCTATAACGAAGACTCCGCTTTAACGAACATTTTCCGGTACCGTGACACTTTGTTCTAGCAGGGTGCCACTGTAGTTTTCTGAAAAGAGTTCAACTGAAGTATAGCTAACTGTATACATGTAACTACAGCACTTGTCACAAATTTTTTTTGTCACTCAACTGTACCTCTCAGCTAGTTCCCTCCACTGCACCATGAAATGTCGTGACTTGGGGACTTGATTCCATCTTTAGTCTATTGGCAAAGAGCGACACAATTCCTTGGCTTGACAATAACAATGGTACGCGGTAAATGGATTTACAGTCATGTACGTCAATCACCTGAAAATAAACATATTACAATCAGCTACACAGGTCCTCAACTACTGCACTGTTGCCATAAAAAACCTATATACAGGTTTAATAAATTGTTTCATGTGACTACTCAGATCCTGAGTACATATGGGGTTTAATACAAATCTGTTTCGTAGGCTAACACAAAGTAAGCCCACTCATCAGAAACTAACTGATGAGTTGGCTAACTTTGTTAGCCTACGAAAACAGATTTGTATTAGACTCCATATGTACTCAAGATCTGAGTAGTCACTTGAAACAATTTGTTATAAGAGCTCCTTCATTGTAGAGCACTATATTGGCTCCAGTGGTGATCAGCACCTAAACTAACTAAACTATATGTGACCCTATTTGCGAAAACCCGGCATAAGAAAGTCAACGCAAAAGCGTTGTGTCTTGAAAACGCGTTGCAACTCGTTGTCAATGCATTATAAATGCGTTGTATTTCGTTGTCAACGCATTGTGTCACAATTTCAACCCGTTGTGCCTCGTTGTCAACGCGTTGTGTTTCGTTGTCAACCCGTTGTGGATCGCTCTCAACGCATTGTGTTGCGTTGTCAAATTGTTGAGGATGCTTTTGATTTCATTATGAAAGTCGCTAAAACCTCCCCGACTATTTACATCACGCAATTAACTTCGAGCTCCCGATGGTAAAAAATATAATAACTAGTAGTTTCCATTGGAAAGTGAAGTGCTGCGAGTGGAGTTTACGTGGAAGATGTTTTTATGTCATTTAGGAATTATCGTGGAGATATCGTCAGCAAGAGCTACTAGATTAGAGTATTTTGCCAAAGGCTAATGGGCTTAAAAACTTTTCTGCTTTGAAACACGTACTGAGGGAAGTACCGAGGTCAATGAACGGTTCACTCATGCGAAAACCTTTCATCGAGTATTCACGGCCGTTGATCGCGACCGCATCACATCACGATTAATTTGTTACAAGACATTTTGTACCATGCTGTTTTCAATGGATGTTCACTGACGAAAGTGCTTGTTAGATTTTTTAAATGCTAGCTCCTTGAAAAGTAATTTACGCTGTGTTCGAACGACTTGCGTTAATACCGTTTGTGACATTCTGAAAGCTCATCTGCAGTCACGCTGTTACTTCACACTGATTGGATGATTGTAAAGAATTTATCCAATCAGGCTGGAGCAAACAGCGTGACTGCTGCTCCTTGCTGCTTCTTGGCAGACTAGCCGAGGATGCTGGTCGCTTCGAAAGCTGCATTTCTCGAAAATTATTTGGTGGTTAGTACTTGGATTTTTAATGGATCTTCGATTGAATGCCACAAGAAGAAGCATCAACCTTTCTGTTTACTTGGTGTTCGATTTGGAAGCCGGGCGATTCAAATTTCTGGGTGTAAATCTGCTTGGCACTGGTCGAGCGTAGTAACAGTCAACGCAAAACCCACCAGTTCACTCAAATTCTCCATTTTAGGCCGCAAAAGTTTTGTAATGAGTAAACAGTTTAAGTGGAAAGCATAATGACACAGCATACAATTCACGTTTACATTCGCAAATGTCCGAAATTTTCGCCACTAAAACATAGTTAGTCGAGGGGACTAACTATGACTAAACTTAGGAGAAGTTTCACATGCGTTCACTTTTGATCTTTCCACAACTATAAGTAAATCGGTACCGAATCATGCGGCAAAATAACCTTAATTATTTTTATACTTCATACAGTTTCTTTCGAAAAGATACTTGCTTTGTCATGTAAAAAAAGTCATTCATTCTTTTGTACAGAGGCAGGATCTAGAAAGGCAAAAAGATTTTCACAAGATCTGGAATCGATTGGCAACAATATTATTTTACAACTGTGATAATTTTATAGATGGTTTTCATGTTTCATGTTTCATATCTACACTATTTTCCGGCCGTCATATAATTGGTGTACCACGGATCGGTAAATTTCTGCGAAACATTTTGACGAATATCTGAAGTTTGGGGAGACACACAAACCTAAAACTTGGAGAAGTGTTTATCTTCCATAATATCGATGGTCTTCGATTTGCGTGACAGACAAAACAATCTATTGTTAAACGCAACACGTTGATGAAGTTTGCAATGCGTTGTTCAACGCGTTGGTGAACGTTGCCAACGCATTGCAAAACGTTGCCAATGCATTCGAAAATAATTCCAGCGCGTTGGAAAGCGTTTCCAACGGGTTGAAATACGTTGTAATGCGTTGTCAATGCATTTTTCAACGCATTTTCAATGCATTTTTGACTTATCTCTTATGCCGGGTTTTCGCAAATAGGGTCACATATACATGTTTATGTATATCTCAGTGTCCTCAATGTCAATGGCCAACCTTGACAGAAAACAGACCATCAAATTAAGAGCTAAGACAGAGCTTACACAAACCGTAATCAACCAGCCACAGACTTGTAGAAATTCTGTTTTGGCAAGTAGGTTTTTGATTTCCATAAGCCACTTTGGCTAGTAAACAAACTCAAATTGGCCAAAATATTTTTTTCCCTCAAGGAAGACAAACACAAACACAAACACTTTTCTCACAATGGTCACGATTTCATAATCGTGGACATGTCATGTTACTGGGCATGTATGTACTTGGGAAATTGTAAGAGTTATGATTTAGTGGTAACAGGACATTGTGTCATCCAATTCAGTCTGTAATGATTGTTATGATTAACAAATCACAGTCTCCCTTTGCGTTTGTCGGATTTGTTTTAATCACTTGTATGATTACAGACTGAACTGGACTCCACTCAGTCCTATTACCATTATTAATTATCAAGCAAATGATCAAATTATCGACATAACCTGGCTCCAACTGAGAGGTCAACTCTGCATAATTATTATCAATCTCCATCAATCTAAAAACCTAAATTTATCACACTAATCAATATCCAAAAACGCTAACATCAAATCCAAAATTTCTCACCTGCTCTGGAGGCACATGGCAGAACAAAGACACCTTTTGCTTGACAGCAGTAGTGATAGGATGCTTGCATCTACACATAATCTGCAATTTGGGTACTGGTAGTTAGTGATTAACTTTGCAATAGCCCACTGCAGGAACACGAGAGCACTGGGACAAGTTTCTTAGATTGATTAGATTGAAAATCTACACATTTCAACTGAAATTTTAGTGAATGAAAAGCTACCCAACCAAGTTAAAGAGTTTTCAGCAGAAAATTGTCCAAATAGGAGCCTTGCAAAAGTTGCAAAATTCCATACAAACTCTCTCTTTTGGGTGATTTTTAAAGAGCCACCATTTTGCCATTTTCCTCCTTCAAATACTTATATTCTTGGTAAAGACTCTCAAATTTAGTTTATCTTTCATTTGAATATCTTTGTTTCTCAAACAGGGTTCGTACACTTATGACCTGTCAAAATTCCATGACTTTCCATGACTTTTTCCATGGCGTTTTGAAATATTCCATGACCAAAGTTAAGCTATTTCCCTCCGGCAGTAGTATCAAAACAATCATTTATTCAGCTGAAATTACATTTGCTTTTTGGACTTGCCAGTTAATTTTTCAACTTTGGATCTTAAAGCCTTTCATTCATAGAAACCATACTGATTTTCCATGACTTTCCATGACCTACACCTAAATTTCAGGACTTTCCAGGCCTGGAAAATGAAATTGTAAAATTCCATGACTTTCCAGGTTTTCCATGACCTGTACGAACCCTGTCAAACAAGGAAAAACAACCATGATACTCTTTCCCAGTCGTCTCAACGTTTCTGCAATGGCCTATTGACTCTTTAAAGTGCCTATGAAGTAAAAAATGATTGCTGCTTATTTGAAAGGCCTTTTAAAGTATAGAAGAATGGCGTTTTTCTTTTTAGAATATCTTTTTTCGTTTTAGAGATATTTACGTTTTTGTGAATAAAGTGATGACGTCATAGGTGGTTTCACTAATACAGTACAGCACTCAATACAAAATATCTCTGGAAATATTAAAGCGGTGTTCTTCAAACTTGGCATCAGGACTGTACATCACAAAAGAAGCCAAATGACACCTGTCGTGCTGTTGCCATGACAACAGTTATGCCGCTGGTCCTGTTTTAATTGAGACTAAAATTTCCAGATTTTATCCTAAACAAGGATCATCCACTCACAACAACCTAGTGGGGATAGTTAAGGCAATATGGGAACCATTTGTGTGCCGAGCTAGACCCTCTGTCCCACTTTAAAAGATTGCAATTGGGGATATTTGGTTTTTCACAGAAAGAAACTGGAGCCGAGAGTGTTGCCATGGCAACAACATAGCAGGTGTCATTCTGTTTCTTTTGTGATGTACGTTTCTGGTGCCAAGTTTGAAGAACACTGCTCCAATATTTCTGGAGATATTCTTGATTGAGTGTTGTACTGTTTTAGTGGAACCACCTATGACGTCATCACTTTCCTCATTTGCATAATACAAAAACGTAAATATCTCTAAAAATAAAAAAGTTATTCCCAAAAGGAAAACGCCATTCTTCTTTACTTTGAAACGCCTTTCAAATAAGTAGCAATTATGTTTTACTTCATAGGCACTTTAATAACAAGCTGAAAAGTTACTTTTAATTACATCTAGCATGTGATATACCACTTAAAAGCAGTTGCAGGGTTGTCAGTAGGTTTTTGAGTAGGAGGTTCCATCCAAAAAGTAGGCGGCTATTTCCACTTTATTTCTCCAATATCACGCTCAGAACTGACCCACTAACATTTGGAGTAGCCGGCGCAGTATTCAAAATAGCCGGTAAAATGCGCTGGTTGCCGGCTTATTTTGACAACCCTGAGTTGTTCTTGGTAGACCATTTCAGGGCTCGAGACTAACTTTTCAGTTTGCTAGCCCAGTGGCTAGTGACAGGTTTGAATCACTAGCCAAAACAATTTTTTCACTAGCCAGATACTCTAATATCCATCATCGCATCGAGTCAAGTAAATGCTAGCCTGTGTAGCTTGCAGTATGCATTGAATGAACAACTGACAGGTGCAAAGTTTTGTGTCCTTGATTCTCACAGAACTGCTGTCAAAACTTCGGAACTGGCGCCGCCCAAAAACATTCTTTTCTTTCTAATTACCAATTCACGATTTTCACGAACAAAATCATTCATTCGGACACCTTAATTCTATACATTGCAAACACAGTGCTTTAGGCATCTGGCGATGTTATAATTACCGGTATACGTGTCGCACAACAACCGAAAAACCGAAGTTGTCGCTTCCGTGAGAATTTGTCACTGACAGAACTTCAGTTCGCAACTTGCGATCGCAAAATTATGGCCTTCAAAATGCTGATTCACTACTTCTCATGAACGCAATAATTCGTTCCATCTTAAAAGTTGCAAACATAGTTATCAATATTATATAGGCATCATTTGAATTTTCGAACTGCGACTTTTTTAATTTTTTCAAAGCATACATGCCCTCCAGATGCGCGCATGAAATGTAGAGTTCTGCATGATTTCACTCATGACTAATCATTAGCTGCAAGCAGTTCGTTTGTTGTTTGTTGCTTTTTACTAAAGGCTGGTTTTCATTAGCAATGGAGTCGAAGTCGGAGTCGGAGTCTTAATCGGAGTCGTAAGTGACCTAGTGAAAATCAAAAATCGGAGTCGTAAGCGGAGTCATAAGCTCGACGGAATCGGAGTCGGGAGAATCAGAATGTCTCCATTTCTTCTGACCCCGTTTATGACTCCGTCACTTATGATCCAGTGAAAACTAAGCTGTCGGGTCGGAAGCAGAAGTGAAAGAACCAACCAATCGCAAGGCCCATAGTCGAACATTGCCATTGGTTTATTCTTCCGCTTCTGCTTGTGACTCCGCCAATGCAGTTTTCATTTGATCGCAAGCGACGGAGTCATAAGCGAAAACAGTGTATGAGATTTATTACAGCCGATATTTTAAATTCTGCACGCTTTGACTCAATTTTGTTTTGTTGTAACTTTGAAATTAACTTAAATTCATTTCCTCTGGGCCTCTGGTGCTCACAAATTTTCACTAGCCAAAATGGCTAGTGAAATGCAAAAACCACTAGCCAAAATGGAATTTTTACTAGTCTGTGGCTAGTTGGCTACCGTTAGTCTCGAGCCCTGCCATTTTCAGCCAAATGGCCTGCAGTTATGCAAATTTAAATGCACCCAAGGGCTGACATAAGAAAAGACAGGGCTCTCAAGTGCTGCCCCATTGCCCCAGACAAGTAACTTGACAGCCTTGCTTGCTCAATAGGCATTAGAGATCAAGCATGTTCGTCCTGCCACAACTAAAATATTAAACAGAGCAGTTGTTCGAAAATTCAAATGATGCCTATATAATATTGATAACTATTGTTTGCAACTTTTAAGATGGAACGAATTATTGCGTTCATGAGAAGTAGTGAATCAGCATTTTGAAGGCCATAATTTTGCGATCGCAAGTTGCGAACTGAAGTTCTGTCAGTGACAAATTCTCACGGAAGCGACAACTTCGGTTTTTCGGTTGTTGTGCGACACGTATACCGGTAATTATAACATCGCCAGATGCCTAAAGCACTGTGTTTGCAATGTATAGAATTAAGGTGTCCGAATGAATGATTTTGTTCGTGAAAATCGTGAATTGGTAATTAGAAAGAAAAGAATGTTTTTGGGCGGCGCCAGTTCCGAAGTTTTGACAGCAGTTCTGTGAGAATCAAGGACACAAAAACTTTGCACCTGTCAGTTGTTCATTCAATGCATACTGCAAGCTACACAGGCTAGCATTTACTTGACTCGATGCGATGATGGATATTAGAGTATCTGGCTAGTGAAAAAATTGTTTTGGCTAGTGATTCAAAACCTGTCACTAGCCACTGGGCTAGCAACTGAAAAGTTAGTCTCGAGCCCTGAAATGGTCTACCAAGAACAACTCAGGGTTGTCAAAATAAGCCGGCAACCAGCGCATTTTACCGGCTATTTTGAATACTGTGCCGGCTACTCCAAATGTTAGTGGGTCAGTTCTGAGCGTGATATTGGAGAAATAAAGTGGAAATAGCCGCCTACTTTTCGGATGGAACCTCCTACTCAAAAACCTACTGACAACCCTGCAACTGCTTTTAAGTGGTATATCACGTGCTAGATGTAATTAAAAGTAACTTTTCAGCTTGTTATTAAAGTGCCTATGAAGTAAAACATAATTGCTACTTATTTGAAAGGCGTTTCAAAGTAAAGAAGAATGGCGTTTTCCTTTTGGGAATAACTTTTTTATTTTTAGAGATATTTACGTTTTTGTATTATGCAAATGAGGAAAGTGATGACGTCATAGGTGGTTCCACTAAAACAGTACAACACTCAATCAAGAATATCTCCAGAAATATTGGAGCAGTGTTCTTCAAACTTGGCACCAGAAACGTACATCACAAAAGAAACAGAATGACACCTGCTATGTTGTTGCCATGGCAACACTCTCGGCTCCAGTTTCTTTCTGTGAAAAACCAAATATCCCCATTGCAATCTTTTAAAGTGGGACAGAGGGTCTAGCTCGGCACACAAATGGTTCCCATATTGCCTTAACTATCCCCACTAGGTTGTTGTGAGTGGATGATCCTTGTTTAGGATAAAATCTGGAAATTTTAGTCTCAATTAAAACAGGACCAGCGGCATAACTGTTGTCATGGCAACAGCACGACAGGTGTCATTTGGCTTCTTTTGTGATGTACAGTCCTGATGCCAAGTTTGAAGAACACCGCTTTAATATTTCCAGAGATATTTTGTATTGAGTGCTGTACTGTATTAGTGAAACCACCTATGACGTCATCACTTTATTCACAAAAACGTAAATATCTCTAAAACGAAAAAAGATATTCTAAAAAGAAAAACGCCATTCTTCTATACTTTAAAAGGCCTTTCAAATAAGCAGCAATCATTTTTTACTTCATAGGCACTTTAAAGAGTCAATAGGCCATTGCAGAAACGTTGAGACGACTGGGAAAGAGTATCATGGTTGTTTTCCTTGTTTGACAGGGTTCGTACAGGTCATGGAAAACCTGGAAAGTCATGGAATTTTACAATTTCATTTTCCAGGCCTGGAAAGTCCTGAAATTTAGGTGTAGGTCATGGAAAGTCATGGAAAATCAGTATGGTTTCTATGAATGAAAGGCTTTAAGATCCAAAGTTGAAAAATTAACTGGCAAGTCCAAAAAGCAATGTAATTTCAGCTGAATAAATGATTGTTTTGATACTACTGCCGGAGGGAAATAGCTTAACTTTGGTCATGGAATATTTCAAAACGCCATGGAAAAAGTCATGGAAAGTCATGGAATTTTGACAGGTCATAAGTGTACGAACCCTGTTTGAGAAACAAAGATATTCAAATGAAAGATAAACTAAATTTGAGAGTCTTTACCAAGAATATAAGTATTTGAAGGAGGAAAATGGCAAAATGGTGGCTCTTTAAAAATCACCAAAAGAGAGAGTTTGTATGGAATTTTGCAACTTTGCAAGGCTCCTATTTGGACAATTTTCTGCTGAAAACTCTTTAACTTGGTTGGGTAGCTTTTCATTCACTAAAATTTCAGTTGAAATGTGTAGATTTTCAATCTAATCAATCTAAGAAACTTGTCCCAGTGCTCTCGTGTTCCTGCAGTGGGCTATTGCAAAGTTAATCACTAACTACCAGTACCCAAATTGCAGATTATGTGTAGATGCAAGCATCCTATCACTACTGCTGTCAAGCAAAAGGTGTCTTTGTTCTGCCATGTGCCTCCAGAGCAGGTGAGAAATTTTGGATTTGATGTTAGCGTTTTTGGATATTGATTAGTGTGATAAATTTAGGTTTTTAGATTGATGGAGATTGATAATAATTATGCAGAGTTGACCTCTCAGTTGGAGCCAGGTTATGTCGATAATTTGATCATTTGCTTGATAATTAATAATGGTAATAGGACTGAGTGGAGTCCAGTTCAGTCTGTAATCATACAAGTGATTAAAACAAAATCCGACAAACGCAAAGGAGACTGTGATTTGTTAATCATAACAATCATTACAGACTGAATTGGATGACACAATGTCCTGTTACCACTAAATCATAACTCTTACAATTTCCCAAGTACATACATGCCCAGTAACATGACATGTCCACGATTATGAAATCGTGACCATTGTGAGAAAAGTGTTTGTGTTTGTGTTTGTCTTCCTTGAGGGAAAAAAATATTTTGGCCAATTTGAGTTTGTTTACTAGCCAAAGTGGCTTATGGAAATCAAAAACCTACTTGCCAAAACAGAATTTCTACAAGTCTGTGGCTGGTTGATTACGGTTTGTGTAAGCTCTGTCTTAGCTCTTAATTTGATGGTCTGTTTTCTGTCAAGGTTGGCCATTGACATTGAGGACACTGAGATATACATAAACATGTATATGTGACCCTATTTGCGAAAACCCGGCATAAGAGATAAGTCAAAAATGCATTGAAAATGCGTTGAAAAATGCATTGACAACGCATTACAACGTATTTCAACCCGTTGGAAACGCTTTCCAACGCGCTGGAATTATTTTCGAATGCATTGGCAACGTTTTGCAATGCGTTGGCAACGTTCACCAACGCGTTGAACAACGCATTGCAAACTTCATCAACGTGTTGCGTTTAACAATAGATTGTTTTGTCTGTCACGCAAATCGAAGACCATCGATATTATGGAAGATAAACACTTCTCCAAGTTTTAGGTTTGTGTGTCTCCCCAAACTTCAGATATTCGTCAAAATGTTTCGCAGAAATTTACCGATCCGTGGTACACCAATTATATGACGGCCGGAAAATAGTGTAGATATGAAACATGAAACATGAAAACCATCTATAAAATTATCACAGTTGTAAAATAATATTGTTGCCAATCGATTCCAGATCTTGTGAAAATCTTTTTGCCTTTCTAGATCCTGCCTCTGTACAAAAGAATGAATGACTTTTTTTACATGACAAAGCAAGTATCTTTTCGAAAGAAACTGTATGAAGTATAAAAATAATTAAGGTTATTTTGCCGCATGATTCGGTACCGATTTACTTATAGTTGTGGAAAGATCAAAAGTGAACGCATGTGAAACTTCTCCTAAGTTTAGTCATAGTTAGTCCCCTCGACTAACTATGTTTTAGTGGCGAAAATTTCGGACATTTGCGAATGTAAACGTGAATTGTATGCTGTGTCATTATGCTTTCCACTTAAACTGTTTACTCATTACAAAACTTTTGCGGCCTAAAATGGAGAATTTGAGTGAACTGGTGGGTTTTGCGTTGACTGTTACTACGCTCGACCAGTGCCAAGCAGATTTACACCCAGAAATTTGAATCGCCCGGCTTCCAAATCGAACACCAAGTAAACAGAAAGGTTGATGCTTCTTCTTGTGGCATTCAATCGAAGATCCATTAAAAATCCAAGTACTAACCACCAAATAATTTTCGAGAAATGCAGCTTTCGAAGCGACCAGCATCCTCGGCTAGTCTGCCAAGAAGCAGCAAGGAGCAGCAGTCACGCTGTTTGCTCCAGCCTGATTGGATAAATTCTTTACAATCATCCAATCAGTGTGAAGTAACAGCGTGACTGCAGATGAGCTTTCAGAATGTCACAAACGGTATTAACGCAAGTCGTTCGAACACAGCGTAAATTACTTTTCAAGGAGCTAGCATTTAAAAAATCTAACAAGCACTTTCGTCAGTGAACATCCATTGAAAACAGCATGGTACAAAATGTCTTGTAACAAATTAATCGTGATGTGATGCGGTCGCGATCAACGGCCGTGAATACTCGATGAAAGGTTTTCGCATGAGTGAACCGTTCATTGACCTCGGTACTTCCCTCAGTACGTGTTTCAAAGCAGAAAAGTTTTTAAGCCCATTAGCCTTTGGCAAAATACTCTAATCTAGTAGCTCTTGCTGACGATATCTCCACGATAATTCCTAAATGACATAAAAAACATCTTCCACGTAAACTCCACTCGCAGCACTTCACTTTCCAATGGAAACTACTAGTTATTATATTTTTTACCATCGGGAGCTCGAAGTTAATTGCGTGATGTAAATAGTCGGGGAGGTTTTAGCGACTTTCATAATGAAATCAAAAGCATCCTCAACAATTTGACAACGCAACACAATGCGTTGAGAGCGATCCACAACGGGTTGACAACGAAACACAACGCGTTGACAACGAGGCACAACGGGTTGAAATTGTGACACAATGCGTTGACAACGAAATACAACGCATTTATAATGCATTGACAACGAGTTGCAACGCGTTTTCAAGACACAACGCTTTTGCGTTGACTTTTCTTATGCCGGGTTTTCGCAAATAGGGTCACATATAGTTTAGTTAGTTTAGGTGCTGATCACCACTGGAGCCAATATAGTGCTCTACAATGAAGGAGCTCTTATAACAAATTGTTTCAAGTGACTACTCAGATCTTGAGTACATATGGAGTCTAATACAAATCTGTTTCGTAGGCTAACAAAGTTAGCCAACTCATCAGTTAGTTTCTGATGAGTGGGCTTACTTTGTGTTAGCCTACGAAACAGATTTGTATTAAACCCATATGTACTCAGGATCTGAGTAGTCACATGAAACAATTTATTAAACCTGTATATAGGTTTTTTATGGCAACAGTGCAGTAGTTGAGGACCTGTGTAGCTGATTGTAATATGTTTATTTTCAGGTGATTGACGTACATGACTGTAAATCCATTTACCGCGTACCATTGTTATTGTCAAGCCAAGGAATTGTGTCGCTCTTTGCCAATAGACTAAAGATGGAAATCAAGTCCCCCAAGTCACGACATTTCATGGTGCAGTGGAGGGAACTAGCTGAGAGGTACAGTTGAGTGACAAAAAAAATTTGTGACAAGTGCTGTAGTTACATGTATACAGTTAGCTATACTTCAGTTGAACTCTTTTCAGAAAACTACAGTGGCACCCTGCTAGAACAAAGTGTCACGGTACCGGAAAATGTTCGTTAAAGCGGAGTCTTCGTTATAGCAAAGACCCCGTTATAACGAATTATCTACTAGTTAACAGCAAAAATATTTGTTATAGCTGGGTAACCAAGCTGAACAATGGGATTTACACCATGCAAAACAGTATCCGGACTTGAGCATGAAAAGCTACAGTACCGCTCAAATGTAAGTTACCACCTCTTGCCTCGTTTCTCGCGAGACGAGTCTCGTTTATCACGAGACAGTTCTCGTTTCCTGCGAGACGATTCTCGTTTCTCGCGATACGAGTCTCGTTTCTCTCGAGAATCACTGAGGCGTTCAGTATGGAATATATTACTCGCGAGAAGCGGGTTTCCACGTACAGTAAAAGGTCGCTACAAAAGTGATGGAACCGACCGACAAGACGATAAAAAAGACACTGAACGGCAATAGGCCTTTTGCAACAGTTGGTCACGTGACCGATAATTTCTAAACTTTTAGCTACAGCAAAATGAATTTCAGAGCTGGAAAGAGCATGTTTTAAATAACCAGGACACCAATTTTCAGACCAATGCCGTATAAGGTTGAGATTTAATGACGATTTGAATATTGCAAAAATTAGAAGGTTTTGTATGAAAGCGAGGAAGCTTTGCCCTCCAGAAACCTTTTCTGTTATTAATCACTACCAAAAGAAGCTGCCGGCATAGAACCATTGGAGATAGAAAGAGGGGTAAAATATTAGGAAAAATGGAAATTTCTAGGCCCTTACAACGAAAGGCAAAGATTTTATGGCAGCTTGAAAACTTGCAAAATTACAAGGATTTGTATGGAAAACCACTGGAGCGTGACTGGAGGGCAAAGCGACTTCTTCTCATACAAATCCTTCTAATTTTTAACGCCCATAAAAAATTCCCCCTTAAAAGATATAAACCTGAAAATTTGCATGTAAGCTTATTTGGAACTGCTCTTTCCATTTCTGATAACACTATGCATTACCAATGATTAATCAGTGTGTTCTTGAAAAGCACGTCACGTGACCAACTGTTGCAAAAGGCCTATTGTTGGCGAGCTTGAAATATCTTCGATATATCCGGTTTTATTTGGCACAACTGAATGATTCAAACGCTGAAATAGTCCAAATTGACAGAAAAAGTGTTTTATCGAAGTTTTTACGATGCGCCGTTAACATTCATCTAATTTTTGACAGGGAAAAATTTGCCCTCTGCACGCGCTGGTGAGACAACTGAAAGAGATCTTTGAAATTTCACGACATGCCGGCGAGCTTTGAAAAGTATTTGATATCTCTGGTTCTATTTGGCACAACTGGATGATTCAAACGCTGAAATAGTCCAAATTTACAGAAAAAGTGTTTTATCAAGGTTGCTACAATGCGCCGTCAACATTCATTTAATTTTTGACAAGAGTTTGCCCTCGGCACGCGCCGGCAAGACAACTGAAAGAGATCTTTGAAATTTCACGGCATGCCGGCAGGCTTTGAAAAGAATTCGATATCTCTGGTTCTATTTGGGACAACTGGATGATTCAAACGCTGAAATAGTCCAAATTTACAGAAAAAGTGTTTTATCGATGTTGTTACGATGCGCTGTCAACATTCATTTAATTTTTGACAAGAAAAAGTTTGCCCTCTGCACGCGTCGGCGAGACAACTGAAAGAGATCTTTGAAATTTCACGGCATGCCGGCGGGCTTTGAAAAGTATTCGATATCTCTGGTTCTATTTGGCACAACTGGATGATTCAAACGCTGAAATAGTCCAAATTTGCAGAAAAAGTGTTTTATCGAGGTTGTTACGATGCACCGTCAACATTCATTTAATTTTTGACAAGAAAAAGTTTGCCCTCTGTATGCGCTGGCGAGACAACTGAAAGAGATCTTTGAACGCTTTAGAAATAAACACCTCGAACGTGACGTGACTTGCCGACGCGTGCGAAATAGAACTTTTCCCTGAACTGAAGTAAAAAGTAACTAAACGCGAGTAGCGCTCCATAGAGACTTTGATAAACTATGAGTTGGTTAAAGAAAAAGTATTTTACTGTTTGAATTAATGATTTGTGTCAAATTTAACTGGAGGAGATATAATTTTTTTCAACAAGGTCTTAATTGGAACGCTTAAGAAATAAACATCTCGCAAGCAACTTGCCAACGCGTGCAAAACACAGAACTTTTCCTTCAAGTAAAAAATAACTAAACGGAAGTGGCGCACCATAGAAACTTCGATAAACAATTTTTTCGTCAAGCAAAGAGCATTTTACCGTTTGAATGAATGATCTGGGTCAAATATAACCGGAGATATCATTTTTTTGACGAGAACCGAACGCTACATTCAGACAATAAACAATAACTTGCCGACACATGCCGAAACACAGATCTTGCCTTGTAAAAACATATTAAAGTTTATGTGCTAAAATAGGAACTTCAAGCGACTATTACAATTTTCCTTCCCATTTTTGGTAGCTTAAAGATCAAGCAAGTGTCAAAGACACGGTAGTTTGTCGGTGAATTTTCGGAGTGATCGAAGACTCTAAATATGATAGCTTTCATTCATCGGCATGACGTTTTAACAATATGCAAATTTTTGCTGTTTGCGTTTCCCATAAAAATAATACGCTTCATGTAAAGAAACTCGTATGTTTTCTCTAAAATAGCTGTTATCAATTCAAGTAGAGTTCATCACCAACTTATTTGAAGACCATTGACATCACAAGAACACAAACGATTTCGATATTTTCACGAACTTCATTGCATTGGCAAGGTATAAAATGCCCGCAGCTGTAAAAACCGGTTTTGAACGTTTAACATAAACCTAACACAAGGTACTAAGCAAGGGCAAATCTCTTATATATCAGCCAATAAAAAGTTATCCTAGGCAATTATACTTTTAGCTGAGACTCGACTGTGTCTTTCGCTTCACTTTGCGCTTTCAATTACGCGTACCTTGTCTCGTTCCTTTCAAAGTGTCACGCTAAGAACCGCCAAGAAGTTCTTGCGGTTCGAACATCCTACAGCGAAGAAGTTCTTGCGCTTTTATCATGCAGCCGCAAAGAAGTTCTTGCGGTTTCCAGGACTCAAGCTCAAGCGACCCTCAATCAGCCGCAAGAAGAACTTCTTCTTGCAAACGCAAAAAAAAGTTTCGTGCATAATTTTTGGGCTGTACTGTATACATGAGCGTGGCGGCGCCGATGGCAGGACAACTCGGATTAATATTAATCCGCGGATTATAATAATAATAGATTATAATATGGTTATTATAATCCGGTAATAGATTATTGTAATCCATTAATAGATTATTATAATCCTGTAATAGATTATTATAATCCAGTAATAGATTAAGGCACGGCAAAAACTTGGAAGGATTAGATTATTATTAATGATAATCATCCGGATTAATATTAATCTCTATTATAATCCAGACCAGAGCTATGACAGACAAACTACAGACATTACACGCTTAACAAGCAGAACAAGGGACTGACGGACATAACACTGATCACATCAGTCACACGATCACTTGCATATGTTAGAGCTGGTAGTGATGTTGAGCCTAGAAGTAAATGAAAAGGAACAAGCGCCTCTGGGCCAGCGAATCCGTGCGGTCGGCATGTGTTTTTACAAGAAAGGGGACCTTAAGAAAGGGAATAACTACCAGCTGCGTAAGAATCGCGACAACCCCAAAGACATTAACTGTTTCGAGGTTTGGAGCCGGCATATCAACTGCCGACTTCTACTACTAAAATAAAATAACGTATAATGAGTGCGGTTATTGACTAAATGTAATTAAGGGTTTTGTTCACAAACTACTAGAACAAGTAGCAAATTCGTCGTGGTTAGAATAGAATATTTTCTTTATTGAGAGACTTGTACAAATTTGAGCTATGTGGGATTATATTTATCAGATTAATATTAATCCTAATCGTTTAACCCGTTAATGCCCAAGGGGCCTCCCTTTGACGAGTAAAATCGTCTGGCGTTAGACAGAGTAAAATCGTCTGGCGTTAGACAGAGTAAAATCTATAAGTCACTATTGGGCATTAAAGGGTTAAAGGAGATAGTTTTTTAACCCTTTAATGCCCAAGGGGCCTCCCTTTGACGAGTAAAATCGTCTGGCGTTAGACAGAGTAAAATCTATAAGTCACTATTGGGCATTAAAGGGTTAAGGTACGGCTTAAAGCTCAGTTATGGATTATAATAATCTATTACTGGATTTAATATTAGGATTAATATTAATCTGATTAATATTAATCCTAATTGATTAAGGCATGGCTCAAACCTCAGTAATAGATTATAATAATCTATTACTGGATTATAATAATCTATTACAGGATTATAATAATCTATTACAGGATTATAATAATCTATTACTGGATTATAATAATCATTAAGATTCATATTAATCCGATTAATATTAATCCGAGTTGTCCTGCGATGGACACTGTAGATATCCAGCGCGAAGTTTCATCATTAACTCAGACGCACAGACAAAACAAATGCGGATGAAGTCGATCAATACATGTACATGTAAAACAGCACACGACAATCCTTACTGCAACCAACCGCTAATACAGAAGCAGTACTTGCAGTGCACTCGCGATAAACGATCATCATCAAAATCAATTTGTTATAGTGGGGATTTCGTTATAGCGGCGTTTCTTTCCACATATTTTACTGTAATTCTGGCAGCCTTTCAAATGTTGTTCGTTATAATGGGGTCTTTGTTATAATGGGGTTCCTTATAGCGAGGTGCCACTGTAACCCTCCTGAATGATAAAATGGAGTAATCGCGTATTTAAAAGAATCCGCATTTTCCAAGTCAGCTTAAAAAGTTTCTTACATTGTTGTGTGCTCAAAAACTACATGTAAGCTATTTAGGTTCGGCAATAGATTGTTACTGTACCTGTTGCAGGTTAGAAGCCCATACTAGGTCACTTCATAACATGCAAACTTTAATCTTGAGGTTGATGGATTATAAGTTTCAAGTGAATAAAGATGGCAAATTTTAAGCTTGGTAATGAAATGTGAAAAGTAAACTGATGAACATAACCTGAATGTGGGACAGAAAAAAATTTCACATTTCACAATTTATTACTGAGCTTAAGATTCACCATTTTTATTCAGTTATCACACTTGTGGTGACTTCAACAGTGCTGATCCTAGCAGTGTGCAGGAAACATGTCACATATGAACTTAGTTAAATGACCTCACTCTCCATGAGTTCTCATAGCTCAGTTGATAGTGTCCTTGCAGTGTTTTGGAGGTCATGGGTCCAATTCCTGTTGGGTACTCAGATTTTTTTCTTTGTCCCATGCTTGTGTCATGTTCAATTTGCTTTTCACAATGTGTTTCTCTGTTTTATTTTCTAGAGAAGAGCGAGTTCTAGACGAAGTTAAGATTGCTCTGGTTGGAAAATACACTAAACTAGAAGATGCATACATTTCTGTTCTTAAAGCTCTCAAACATGCTTCTCTTCATTGCAACAGACGTCTGAAAGTTATGGTGGGTTTCTTTATCTTTGCTTTCTCTGCTGTCATAAGATTTAGTGTTTTAGTTAGTCCAAGTTTGAAAGAGTTTGGATCGAAATTGAAACATGATGAATGTTTTAAAACAAAGCGTGTGAGAATATCACCATAACAAACTAACACAACTGTATGATTATTGTTAATACAACAACAACAAAAATAATTATGTTTAGTTAAATGACATTTAACAAAGTTAACCGCCACAAGCTTAGCGGGCACTTTTTCTTGGTCAGCAGTTATGTATTCAAGTGCAGGCTCACATGGCTCGTTTCAGCTTCGTTTCAGCCTCGTTTCAGCGTGTTTGCTTTTGCGTACCAAGTAGCGGGTTGTCTTCAAGCAGCTCGCGCTACTGGGTTTAGAGTCTCTAATGTTTTGGGGCTTCTCTAGCAACGGTTGTCTGCATTGCCCCACCCCACCCTCCCTCTTTCTTTTCTCCACTGATTCATTTCAGTGTTGACGGGTGCCTGGAATGGGGTCTCATGGCTGGGTTGCGGGATTTGCCAGCCATGGGAGCGGTATTTCGATCTAGGGGCTGGCTGGCACACAGTGGAAGCCCCTGGATATCCCAGGGCACCCACCTTCCACTTAAGCGAGGCAGCGGTTAATTTATAATAATAATTATTGTTGTTGTTGTTGTATGATTATTATGACAGATG
>JAHPZR010021546.1:7500-32852 GCA_019787425.1 Platygyra sinensis | reverse complement strand
AGAGGATATTACATGGTCACATGGAGATATGAGATCCTCTTTGAGTGTTGAAAACATATTCATGAGTGAGCAAGTGAAATACTTTTCAACACAAGAAGAAAATTTTTTTATCACCAGGCGACCATATGATTTTCTTTTTATTATATTGAAATTCTCACAGTATATAACAATGTCTGGCAATTTTCTGAAGATTTCTCAAAATATTTCCGAAGGCTAGATGAAAGTTCCCTTGCATTTTCTAAAGATTTACAAAGATTTCCAAAGAGTTCGGAAGATAACTAAAGACTTCTGAAGAAGATCCAAACACATATACCTACATGTATTATGTATTTTTTCTTGTCAATGCTAATAAAAATGTTGCATTAAGTTTAGCCACTCACCAAAGCACTACACAATGCAGAGTTTTCTCACTTGTAGCAGTCAATGCTGGAAAATTGCCTCAGGACACTAGCATTCTGAACAATGACTTAATGAATCCCCATCTCCTTCACAGGTTTGCCTATCCATAAATACAAGTTATCTTGGAGTATGAGGCCAGACATCCACCTAAAACAATTTGAAAATTTTGAAGTGTCCGAACATCGCATAAAAGGCAACATGCACCGTTACACCATCAATGAGCTGCAGCCCAACACAACTTATGTTCTTGAGATTCAAGCAATTTTGCGCTTGAATACAAAGAGGGTGAGAAGCTCCCGTGTTACCCTGACAGTTCGGACACCAGCTTTAGCAAAAGGTACTGTGGGTCTAACAGTGACTTACATACATGTATTTTGGTTTTAATTATTTTACAATCTACTCTGCAAGGAAAATAATTAGTAACGTAATATATCAAACATGTTAAAGATCATGTTTCCAAACACAGAGAAGAGAGTTAAAAAAATATAATACAGAGTATTTTTGACAAACTTCAAGTTGTTTGAAAAAGAGGTCAAACAAAGTCTTTAGTGTTTGATAAATTATATTCTCTCGATTGGAGCTAAAATTGAGGAGAAAACGGAGAAATAAGATGGCCCAAAAGACTGGGTTCTTAAATGTAAAACAATCAGCTACCGGTTGGTACAAAATGCAGACTGCAGACTGCAGACCGGGTACAAAATGCAGACTAGGTACAAAATGCAGACTGCAGACTGAGTACAAAAATTAATGCAGACTGACAAGAAAAACTTTTTTTACGTCAGAAACGTGTCAACATTCGATTTACCCTGTACTGGTAGTTTCCATTGGAAAAGTGAAGTGCTGCATGTGAAGTTTATGTGGAAGATGTTTTTTTTTTAGGAAGTATTGTAGAGGGATAATGAACATGAGCTACTAGATTAAAGTATTTTGCCAAAGGCTTATAAGCCTAAAAAAATTCTGTTTAAAAAAACGTACTGAGTTGGACACAATGTACTGTTTACTCATGCAAAAACCTAACATTGAGTATTCACGACCGTTGATCGCGATTGGATCACTATTAATTTATGACAACAAGATATTTTGTACCACGCTGTTTTGATGTTCAATGAAACGCCCCTTCGTTTAACTGACGAAACTGCTTGTTAGATGTTTAAATGCCCCTTTAAAATAGTTGTACGTTAACTTACCGTTCGAACGACACACGTACGGTACTATGGCATTCTGAAACGGCAGTCACGCTGTTACTCCACGCTGATTGGATGAAGCTAAAAGATGCATCTAATCAGGATAGAGCAAACAGTGTGCTGTTTCTCCATAGCACACGAAATCCCGGCCGCGGATACTGGTCGCTTCAAAAGGTGCATTTCTCGAAAATTATTTAGCGGTTAGCACTTGGATTTTAAATGGATCTTCAATTGAATGCTGCGAGAAGAAGCATCAACCTTTCAGTTTATCTGGTGTTCGATTTTGAAGCCGGGCGATTCAAATTTCTGGGTAAAAATCTGCTGGACGCTGGAGCGGTTGAAAATGAGCTTTTTACCCTTGACTCAGTCCTTCTTATAACGTGTAAGAGTCAACCCAAAACCCACCAACTCGCTCAAATTCACTATTTTTGTAACAAGCAAACAGTTTAAGTGGGAAACATAATTTAAAAGACTTGGGACAGCTTGAGAATTGGTTTGGACAAAACATACGCATAATTACGCAGCGTGCGAATGATGAGTGTCGTGAATCTCACACGTAAACAATAAATTAACTATGACATTTACATTCGTAAATGTACAAAATTTTTGCCATTAAACTTGGGAGAAGTTTCACATATGTTATATCTCTTGATCTTTCCACAACTAGAAATAAATCAGTGCCGAACCATGTGGTAAAATAACATTTACGAAAAAAAAGAGAGTGAGTTATAGTGTTATTTCTGGGAGATGACATTGCAAGGTTAAAATATTGCGTGACAATAGATAACTTATGAAATCAAATGTTATCTTGTTTCTGACGCAAAAAAAGCAGTTTTTCTTGTCAGTCTGCATTTTGTACCTAGTCTGCATTTTGTACCCGGTCTGCAGTCTGCAGTCTGCATTTTGTACTGACCAAATCAGCCACTGTATTGAAATGGAGATATGATCATTGCAGTTGTACTCCCAATTTAAGCAATTGCGAATTTTAGCCCGAAAAAATAAACTCAGGGCTTCTACATGATTTGAACCAATGGCCTCTGTGTTAGTACTGCAGTGCTCTAGCAAGACAAAAAAAGCCATTTCTTTTTTAGAAACTAACTACATGTAAAAGAATACTGATCCAGGACATGAGTGAATTGACTTCATGCTGTATGTTGGCAAACTGATCTTTGGTGAACTTGCATGTCAGCAAAACAACAGAATACTTTCAGAAGCAGTATATTACTAATTAGCTGCAACAATAATTTGCGAGGCAAAAATGATAAATTGTTAGGATGCATTGTTGTGTGGAAACAAATCGCTTGGAGCAAAGGATATATTGCCCGTTGCATGTGATAAATCACTCAGTGCAAACAGTAAATGGCTCGATCTAAGCAAGTGATAAATCACCCTGGACTCAGTGAAATATTGTAAGCTATTCCTTGAATATTATTTACATTACTTTTTCACAATGGCGTGGTCAATTTTTAACAATGATAATATACCAAAAAATAATATATTCCTACATATATTATTATAACAATATTTTTGCCTCCATACAGTTTCGTCATATGTTGTTTTTGTCCTACTTTTCTTTTGTTTAGATGAAATGAAAAAAACAGTTCACAAAAAGAAGAAAACTAAGGTGGCAAAAATTCAGTTTCAAGTTCAACAAAATCTACAAATGGAAAAATGGTTGTAGTCTCGAATCCAACAATACAGGGTAAGCATAATGTATGTAACTTGAACCATCTGCCTTATACACAAAACTGCTTAAGTTTTGTTTGTAAGACAGTTTTTTTTTTATTATAATTAGTTATAAATGTAGTAGGCTCAAAGATATTAGCACTTGGGTGCTACTCTGTAAATTTGAGGGTAAATAAAGCTTACTGATTGATTGAAAAGTTTGCAACCAAACTAATGCATCAAACACTTGCATAGTGTTCGTACGTACCAATATTAGGTGAATCAGCAAAAAACTTGATACAAATCTTGAATACTGACCACATTTAGTGACTGGAGGATTCATTCTTACATGTACCATGAATAAATCTAAAAACAATGTCTTTTCATGAATGTTTAACAATAATTTTGGCTTAATTATAACAACAGAAAAACAATACCTGTCACAATGGAATAGGTATGGATAATTTCTGGAACCACCGAATGTTCAATATAAACTGTTTAGTCTGGGAAATTGCACCATTCAGTTATTGTTAATTTCAAGTTATTTTTTCAGAAGTTGCTGCTATTTAAAGGACCGATGGTCAATTCAAATATTAGTGGCCATTTTCCAAGTGTGACAGGTATTGTTTTTCTGTTGTTATAATTAAGCCAAAATTATTGTTAAACATTCATGAAAAGACATTGTTTTTAGATTTATTCATGGTACATGTAAGAATGAATCCTCCAGTCACTAAATGTGGTCAGTATTCAAGATTTGTATCAAGTTTTTTGCTGATTCACCTAATATTGGTACGTACGAACACTATGCAAGTGTTTGATGCATTAGTTTGGTTGCAAACTTTTCAATCAATCAGTAAGCTTTATTTACCCTCAAATTTACAGAGTAGCACCCAAGTGCTAATATCTTTGAGCCTACTACATTTATAACTAATTATAATAAAAAAAAAACTGTCTTACAAACAAAACTTAAGCAGTTTTGTGTATAAGGCAGATGGTTCAAGTTACATACATTATGCTTACCCTGTATTGTTGGATTCGAGACTACAACCATTTTTCCATTTGTAGATTTTGTTGAACTTGAAACTGAATTTTTTGCCACCTTAGTTTTCTTCTTTTTGTGAACTGTTTTTTTCATTTCATCTAAACAAAAGAAAAGTAGGACAAAAACAACATATGACGAAACTGTATGGAGGCAAAAATATTGTTATAATAATATATGTAGGAATATATTATTTTTTGGTATATTATCATTGTTAAAAATTGACCACGCCATTGTGAAAAAGTAATGTAAATAATATTCAAGGAATAGCTTACAATATTTCACTGAGTCCAGGGTGATTTATCACTTGCTTAGATCGAGCCATTTACTGTTTGCACTGAGTGATTTATCACATGCAACGGGCAATATATCCTTTGCTCCAAGCGATTTGTTTCCACACAACAATGCATCCTAACAATTTATCATTTTTGCCTCGCAAATTATTGTTGCAGCTAATTAGTAATATACTGCTTCTGAAAGTATTCTGTTGTTTTGCTGACATGCAAGTTCACCAAAGATCAGTTTGCCAACATACAGCATGAAGTCAATTCACTCATGTCCTGGATCAGTATTCTTTTACATGTAGTTAGTTTCTAAAAAAGAAATGGCTTTTTTTGTCTTGCTAGAGCACTGCAGTACTAACACAGAGGCCATTGGTTCAAATCATGTAGAAGCCCTGAGTTTATTTTTTCGGGCTAAAATTCGCAATTGCTTAAATTGGGAGTACAACTGCAATGATCATATCTCCATTTCAATACAGTGGCTGATTTGGTCAGTACAAAATGCAGACTGCAGACTGCAGACCGGGTACAAAATGCAGACTAGGTACAAAATGCAGACTGACAAGAAAAACTGCTTTTTTTGCGTCAGAAACAAGATAACATTTGATTTCATAAGTTATCTATTGTCACGCAATATTTTAACCTTGCAATGTCATCTCCCAGAAATAACACTATAACTCACTCTCTTTTTTTTCGTAAATGTTATTTTACCACATGGTTCGGCACTGATTTATTTCTAGTTGTGGAAAGATCAAGAGATATAACATATGTGAAACTTCTCCCAAGTTTAATGGCAAAAATTTTGTACATTTACGAATGTAAATGTCATAGTTAATTTATTGTTTACGTGTGAGATTCACGACACTCATCATTCGCACGCTGCGTAATTATGCGTATGTTTTGTCCAAACCAATTCTCAAGCTGTCCCAAGTCTTTTAAATTATGTTTCCCACTTAAACTGTTTGCTTGTTACAAAATAGTGAATTTGAGCGAGTTGGTGGGTTTTGGGTTGACTCTTACTGCACGTTATAAGAAGGAGTCAATGGTGGAAAGCTTATTTTTGACCGCCCAGCCCCAAGCAGATTTTCACTCAGAAATCTGAATTGCCCGGCTTCCAAATCGAACACCAGATAAACTGAAAGGTTGATGCTTCTTCTCATGGCATTCAATCGAAGAACCATTAAAATCCAAGTGCTAACTGCCAAATAATTTTCCAGAAATACAGCTTTTGAAGCGACCAGTATTCACAGCCGGGATTTCGAGCAACAGTCACGCTGTTTGCTCCATGCTAATTGGATGCATTCTTTACCATCATCCAATCAGTGTGGAGTAACAGCGTAACTGTGGATGAGCTTTCAGAATGTTGTTCAAATGCTAAGTTAACGTAAAATGACTTTCAAGGAGCATTCAAACATCTAACAAGCAGTTTTGTCAGTTTAACGGAGGGGCATTTCAGTGAACACCAAAACAGCGTGGTACAAAATATCTTGTTGTCATAAATTAATCGTGATGTGATGATGCACGCAGTCAATTACGGCCGTGAATACTTGATGAGAGGTTTTTGCATGGGTGAACAGTTTATTGTGTCAACCTCAGTACGTTTTTAAAACAGAAAAATTTTTAAGCTTATTAGCCTTTGGCAAAATACTCTAATCTAGTAGCTCATGTCGACTCATCCCTCTACAATACTTCCTAAATGACATTAAAACATCTTCCACATAACTTTCACTTGCAGCACTTCACTTTTCCAATGGAAACTACCAGTACAGGGTAAATCGAATGTTGACACGTTTCTGACGTAAAAAAAGTTTTTCTTGTCAGTCTGCATTAAATTTTTGTACTCAGTCTGCAGTCTGCATTTTGTACCTAGTCTGCATTTTGTACCCGGTCTGCAGTCTGCAGTCTGCATTTTGTACCAACCGGTAGCTGATTGTTTTACATTTAAGAACCCAGTCTTTTGGGCCATCTTATTTCTCCGTTTTCTCCTCAATTTTAGCTCCAATCGAGAGAATATAATTTATCAAACACTAAAGACTTTGTTTGACCTCTTTTTCAAACAACTTGAAGTTTGTCAAAAATACTCTGTATTATATTTTTTTAACTCTCTTCTCTGTGTTTGGAAACATGATCTTTAACATGTTTGATATATTACGTTACTAATTATTTTCCTTGCAGAGTAGATTGTAAAATAATTAAAACCAAAATACATGTATGTAAGTCACTGTTAGACCCACAGTACCTTTTGCTAAAGCTGGTGTCCGAACTGTCAGGGTAACACGGGAGCTTCTCACCCTCTTTGTATTCAAGCGCAAAATTGCTTGAATCTCAAGAACATAAGTTGTGTTGGGCTGCAGCTCATTGATGGTGTAACGGTGCATGTTGCCTTTTATGCGATGTTCGGACACTTCAAAATTTTCAAATTGTTTTAGGTGGATGTCTGGCCTCATACTCCAAGATAACTTGTATTTATGGATAGGCAAACCTGTGAAGGAGATGGGGATTCATTAAGTCATTGTTCAGAATGCTAGTGTCCTGAGGCAATTTTCCAGCATTGACTGCTACAAGTGAGAAAACTCTGCATTGTGTAGTGCTTTGGTGAGTGGCTAAACTTAATGCAACATTTTTATTAGCATTGACAAGAAAAAATACATAATACATGTAGGTATATGTGTTTGGATCTTCTTCAGAAGTCTTTAGTTATCTTCCGAACTCTTTGGAAATCTTTGTAAATCTTTAGAAAATGCAAGGGAACTTTCATCTAGCCTTCGGAAATATTTTGAGAAATCTTCAGAAAATTGCCAGACATTGTTATATACTGTGAGAATTTCAATATAATAAAAAGAAAATCATATGGTCGCCTGGTGATAAAAAAATTTTCTTCTTGTGTTGAAAAGTATTTCACTTGCTCACTCATGAATATGTTTTCAACACTCAAAGAGGATCTCATATCTCCATGTGACCATGTAATATCCTCTACAGGGTTCGTACACTTATGACCTGTAAAAATTCCATGACTTTCCATGACTTTTCCCATGACTTTTTGAAATATTCCATGACCTAAGTTAAGCTATTTCCCTCCGGCAGTAGTGTCAAAACAATCATTTATTCAGCTGAAATTACATTTGATTTTTGGACTTGCCAGTTAATTTTTCAACTTTGGATCTTAATGCCTTTCATTCATAGAAAACATACTGATTTTCCATGACTTTCCATGACCTACACCTAAATTTCAGGACTTTCCAGGCCTGGAAAATGAAATTGTAAAATTCCATGACTTTCCAGGTTTTCCATGACCTGTACGAACCCTGCTCTAGATATTAATTTAAAAGCGCCTATGACAGAATTTTTTCCTTGTTAGATTCTACATAATTTTACGTTCTGATGTGAAAAAAATTTTCCCACTGTGTTTAGGCGTTTGAAAATGTGGAATTTCACTTCTGGCTGGGTCAAAAACTGCATCAAGGGAAACTTGAGATAGATAGGTTGTTAAATATATGTGTCACCAGGAATACAGTGACAATCAAACTAAATAGAAGTGAGAGATTGTAGTGATGCTGTTTCCTGGAAAGTCAAGACAACTCCTCGATGCCTGACAAAATATGCATCCCAGTTTCAGCCAAAAACACACTAATTTCTTATAGTATACATTTCTTTCCGATCCAATCTGGTGATACATGTATTTTCGTCCATAAATCATTTTACATTTTGCTGCAGCTGAACACAGTGGCCAATATGGTTCAGACAAATGGCATTGAAACCGGGATGCATTGTCACAGATTGTGGAGTTGTCTAGACTTTCCAGAAAACAGCATCACTTGATAGAGATTCTACATGTCTCTTACTTTGCAGCAAAGGCACTCTTGAGCATTTTGCAAGTGCTCCAGCACACAAATACCACATCTACACCTTATGAAAGTATAAGAACACTTGCCTCAAGAGAAATTAATGGTTATCAATTCTTTATGTTACATGCATCAGTCAAAACTAGCTGAGAGATAAATTCTTCTGCATTGCTTACCAAGTGTCCAGACCTTTGATCTTATCAAATCTATTTTGTAATACCTGGTTCTGCTGTTTGGCCTCTTGTATTTCTCTGCTGTATTCGGCGATCCAATTGTCGTCTGGAAATTGCTCATCCATGTAAAGACTTTCTGGTTCAGAGTCGAATGCATTTGATTCCTCAAGAATTGCACTTTCAGGATCATAATACTCAACAATTGCCTCCACCATCTCTGATAAGTCAGAATCGCTGCTCTCCTGACTTCAGTCAAATTCTACAGATGCCTGGTAGCTTGACATATCACTTATGCTTAACAAGCTTTGACGAAGAAATAGACTGGGATTTCCTAGTTACTGATGAGTATTGTCCCTACAATCTCTCACTTCTCTTTCATTTGGTTGTTAATGTGTTCCCAGTGACATGTTACAACTCAACTTACTTATTTACTTAACTATCCCCAGTCTCCCTCTTGACATGGTTTTTAACTTAAATGGAAGTAAAATTTGATGTTTTCAAATGGCTATTAAATGCAGTGAAGGAAAACAACTATGGCAAACATTTTTTCACTTTTCGCAACAAAACCTAATGTAGAAGCTAACATAGGCACTTTAAGATCACCCAGTGTTAGCTTTCAAAAATTCCACACATTGTTCTGAATGCAAGGAGAAGAAACTATCATAGAGTCCTACCATTTATGCTTTCAGGCTTCCTCCATGAAATGTCCACTTCAGCGTGCCCCTTGACTGTTCTCATGGACAGTACACGGAACTCCCTTGGGGGACCTGGGCGCCTAAGCTCAGCAAATTCCAGTTTACTCGGTATACTAAATAAGCTTGTGGTGTACTGATTAGCTGCTAAAACTTTAAACTGATGCCAAACCAGGGGCTGTAGTTCCACTGTTACCAACTGTAGGGTGGTCTATTCACACAACCAATATATCCAAGATGAGATGTTGAATTATAATTTAACCATGAAGTCTTAAAATTATGGTTAAAGATGTAATACACCAGTAGATGTTCAGCTTAGCACAAAAATGTAGAAACAGAGAAATCAATGAATCAAGTCAATGAGGTTCAAGTTCATTACTGCCATTTAAAGGATTCAGAGTTCAATACTCAGAAGCAATCAAGCTACACCCTCTTCTCAGTGTCTCCACCCACGTTTAAGGAAGGTACCAGCAAATAAACAACAGAACAGTCACAGTCTAACAAAATGCTGGGACAAGCCATCTGGGAGTACACTTTAGTACATGAAGCACTCCTTGATTGGCTTCATCCTACAGACCCTGAGATAAGTGCCAGTAACCACAGACTTAATTTTGTTTCATGGCAGGCTAACCAGTTACCTTGTTAGCCTTTGTAAGCACCCAACCATAAACAATTTAAAACAGTTCCATTTAATGCTTACTCAAATTCATCTGATCGAAACTAGATAATCTGAAGGCACTATGAAAATGATATTTGAAGATCAACAATGACAATGAGTAACAATGGTTCAACTGAAAGGAAATATATTACAATATTTCCAAGAAACTGATCTGGTAATTGAAAATCATGTGCAGCATAGAGTAAAATTATACAAATACTCCTCTGATCCAGTGGAGTGAAGAAATAGACTAGGAAACACTACACAGCGTGAGCAAAAGCACACAGTGATTAATAAACTTGATTGAAAACTGATTCAAATACATGAATGCGTCATGATGTAACGAAATGTTGGTGCACATAAATAGGATTATGTAACAATAACGGGTAGAAAATGACATAAACAAATCAAGAAGTTTGAATCTAACAGCTTTGGTCAAAAACCCAGACAAGAGAGAGTAATGAATTTTTACAACCTGTGACAGTTGTGCATTTTCTTATCTCTTGTATCATGTCATTAGTGAAGATAGGTTACATGTATTTGTACATCTAGGAAACTGGGAAAAAGCATGAAAACACAGTCCAAAAGGAATTGAAAAATAACTAGTTGCCTTCTAATCAAGTTCTGCTAATCCACTGGTACAAATATTTGATATTTTTTAAATCACAAGAAAAGGATATTGCACACACTGCACCATGCAATTCCAAGAAAAATGAAGCAAAAAATATTGTCACGAAAAATTGTTGTATGACATGGAAGGTTCATATATATGCTAATTTGGCCTGGAAGTCTTCGTGCATATTTAATTAGTTTGTGTCACAGTGACTAAGCAATTTATTTTAGTCGTTTACATCTGCTGCTGTAAATAGTTCAATATTGTAATGTTACTTTATTTAGTACAGCTGGAAAAGTAGAGCTGGAAAGTTCCAGAATCTTATGCTGTAAAGTACAGTATATAAGCAGATCGGTGTAGTTCTTAAGTGGTTTTTCCCAGGAGTGTTTAGAGAGAATTACCTCGCGAGTCAGTAGTGTTTATTGAAGTGTGACGAAGGTCGCGTGTAAAGTGTTGACAGAGGTTGTGTTTGTTGAAGTGTAACAGAGAGGATACGTGGATTTCTGGCAAGAGGCCGTGTTTATACAAGAGTGACGGAGATGAAGTATAGTCTAAAAGTCTAGCGCGTGCTTGTTGTGAAGTTTTGTGTGGAATTACTGCGTTCGTGTGAAATAAATAACCTTGTTGCTGATTCGACAACCCTGCATTCTGTTCAGACTGCAAACTACCTGCCACTTTAAACAACGAACTTGCAACAAATGTCAATCTGCGGTGACACTTTTTGAACTTTCTTTCCAACTTTTGACATCAATGTCATTCAGCAAGGGAATTAACAATAATTAGTATCTGCTCCGGACCCCAAGTTTCCTTATGGTCAAACCAAGTATGTATGTGCCAAAGTTAGAATTGCTCATAGGAAACACACAACTTGAAAGAAAATGAATGGCAAAATCAAAGTAAATACTGCAATCAGGAATGGCAGAATGGCTCAGAACCCCAAGGGGGAGTCCCATATCATAATAAAAAGGACAGGGAGTGCTCATTGTTGGTTTAGGGTGTAAAAAAAGTTGCTTTCCTCTTAGGGTGCTCAACCTCAAAAGGTTCAGAGAGAGAGAGAGAGCTTTTGTGGTAGTTTTTTAGGGTATTGAGCCAGAAAAATATCTAATGAATAATATGAGATTATGTGTTGTTTCATTGGTACATACCTCTTAGGGGTGAAAAAATTGCAAGCCACACCCTCAAAACAAGATCTTGGTACCTCTTAGGAGTACTTTTCAAAATTTCTGACAGGCAACCCCATCCTTTCTTTATGGGAGTTCCCCCAGGCCCAGAACAACCTTAAGGAGGCTTGCAACTTACCATATGTTACAAATGGCTAAGGACTTAAGTTAATGCGATGTACATTAAATTTCTATAAATTATGTTTTTTGCACTTGAAACATAATTTGTCATTTGTATATGTGTAATTAGTAAGCCTTGGCACCTTTGTTCTGTTCTGAATGCAAACCAAATTATCAAATTTGCTCATTGAAAAGGTTCATTTTTAATGGGGCACTGTTATCTCATGAATCTGATACCACAAGACCCAATACCAGAGATGTAAACTTCAAGCAATACAAACTTCTGATACTATGTATTCAACAATTCTCTACCTGTTTAAATTCTCTCCAACCCTGCGACATTCCTTTTATCTCCCAACGTTTATATACCACAAAGACGGTCTCCGGAGGCCAAGTTCCATTCCAGATAACTTTTGCAGACCCTTTGTTTGTTGTTGGAGTGTCGACAATGTGGACATTTCAGGCCTCATTAAACTCACCTAATTGGGCAGAACAGTTTTACATATAATTATAACAATTACTAGTTACTACAACCTGTAGGAATAATAATTATTAGCAACACTGAAGTGTCTTGTTAGCTTGCTGATCAGAAAAAAAATGTGTGATTGTTTTAAGATGTTCTATAAAGTATGGTGGAGGAGCAGTATTGTAAGAATTTGATGGAAAAGCTTTCATCGTTGAATGGCAAATTGAGTGTACAAGTCATTCTACATGTACATAACAGATTAAAAGTTCTACACAGGGCATTTTTGATGACTTAACCAGTATGGATGGTATGGCTTGGGATCCCAAAATTTCAGACATCAATAATAATTTAAAGTGCTTAAATTTCTTTTCTTGTCAGCTATCAGTTGGAGTTTAAGATCCAGTTTACGGACACAGAGGGTAACCCTAGTGAGATGGCTAACCTAACATGACTTAACTTACTATTTGTTTTGCAATTAAAATATTAATTGAAATTGTTTCTATTACATGCAAGATTTTTGCAGTTTTGGGATCCCTAGAGCATAGATACCAATTCAAATTGTTTCATGATTCCAAGGTTTTCTTTCCTTTAAATTTGTCTTTGAAGTTCCTCCTTGATCAAGCCGCACTCATGCGAGTTGACTGAATGCTTGGAGATTGGTGCCTAATGATGTCAATGTGGGAAGAGCACATGAAATGGGTGCTCACTTTGAAATATCACTGGGAAAATAAGTTGCTGTGGTTCAATTCTTAGATACTGGATATTCCACAATGTTCCCAATTTGCAGAAGATGGCTGGAAAAATGTATAAACAAACATTAGGACACTGGAAAAAGGACTGTTCTGGATCAATGTTTTACAACGAAAAATTAAAACAAGCGATGCAAATAATTTTTTGATTGTCATAATGAAGATTTCCAGTCCGTTCTGGGCACTCTCGAGAGTTTGTTTACAACTTTTGTTTTGTTTCATGAAAGACGTCACAAACTGTAGCATTTTGCATCTACTTACATGGAGTAAATTCAAAGTTTCATGTCAACCGCCATTTTCAATGCAAAGCTTTATGCTTCATTCTTTCTGATATCACTTGATGAAAAACCTTCATAGCTGTAAAACTCAAGGAAACTTTTGGAAAAAGAATTTAAAATGCGCCTCAATGCGGTTCGTAACGAATAACATTGATTTGCATTTCATGTTGTGAGACTCACAAACATAAGAGTGCCGAGACTGCACAGTACAAACTGGAAATCATTTAATCTTATTAAATTCCACACATGGAAAGTTATTTTTATATAGATCACACAAGAAAAACTTGCGTTACAGCTGCAAAGCAAACCAAACAAAGATATTACAAGCTGTTATGCAAGAAAATGTGAGAAAATGGGAAGCTCCTTGTTGATGAACCCAGAAACCGGTCAGGAAACAGCAAGAACAATTCAAAGACCTCAAAGAAGATCTCTTTCTGAAGACAGTATCAAACAAGCTGTAAGTCTTTCTCAGGCTTTCTTTTTCAAAATCTTGACCAAAAAAATCCACCAGCACGTAAACAGGTTTTTTGTAAAACAACAGTCCAAATGTGAGTCTCATCACATGATACTTTTGTGACTCAGTTACCAAATTTGGAAGGGTTGTAATGCAAGTCACTTTGATTTATTTTTTGGTATAAAATGTCAATCCCAGAACAGTTTTGTCCAACGTACTATTACTGTAACATCTGTGTAGTTATCGTCATCACAACCTGACAGCTTTTCCACAACTTTTTTCAAGTTCTACTTTGAGTGTGTAAAGATTTCAATTTTGTTTTCTTCTAAGTTAAAAAATTGAAACCCATACTATATACCACGCAGATCAAAAATAAAATTCTATTAAAATTATTTACTGTGAATACTGATGTGGCTTAAAACAAAGTTCATTAAATGAGTAAATTAGTTCTTTGTTAGCTTGACCAGCTTAAGTTTCTTGTGTGCTACTTAATACATAAGGTAAATAGGATGTGTCGAAAAAGAAGACCCAAAAACGAAGACCTAAGACCTAAGACCCACTGGTCTAAAGCGAAGACCCACTGGTCTAAAACGAAGACCCACTGGTCTAAAACGAAGACCCACTGGTCTAAAACGAAGACCCTGTGGTCTAAAACGAAAACCCACTAGTCTAAAACGAAGACCCTGTAGTCTAAAACGAAGACCCTGTGGTCTAAAACGAAGACCCTGTGGTCTAAAACGAAGACCCACTGGTCTAAAACGAAGACCCTGTGGTCTAAAACGAAGACCCACTGGTCTCAAACGAATTTGATTTTGGCCCATAATAAATACTTTATTGACTGAGCTTGTACGGTCAAGATGGCTGTATATTGGCCTCGTTTTCTTGCGAGTTTATTCACGTCGACTCCAAAAACACCCAAAAAAGAAAGAACTTGGCCAATATCCAGCCATCTTAACCTCACACTTGGTAGATAACCCATATTTCGAATTTACATGTAGCTAATATATAATCGATTACAAATTTTTCCGGGGACATTTCATGTGCTCTAATGTTGAAATTTAATTGCGTTACGCAATTTGAAACGTGTTGTACCGACGGAGATAAAGTAGCTGTCAAGTTTGGCGCGCGCTCAGATCACATTTCAATATATGCGCTACGGAAATGAGGGCAATTTAGCTCAGTGTTTTCGTTTTCTTCTTTCTCAACGCAGGGATGTATGAAATCAAATTCTTGTACCACGTGGTGAATAAATTTGCGAGTCACGCGCAGTTGACCTTTGCGGCAAAGTAATGAAGCACCTCATGGTAATTTTCTCATATGCATTTGAAAAATAGAGTATTGGTAATGACAAAATATACTAAAATCGTCACTGCAGCGTATTAATATTTCTCTTTACTGTTGGAGTTCAATTGTGTTACGCGATTTGACACGTGTTGTACCGACGAAGATAAAGTAACTGTCAAGTGACTGTCAAGCTAGTCGCGCGCTCAGATGACATTTTAATTTATGCGTTACAGAAATGAGTGCAATTTAGCGTATAGTAAAGTCTTTCCCCGAAGAAAAAGAGGTTTGAGACCAGTGGGTCTTCGTTTTAGACCAGTGGGTCTTCGTTTTAGACCACAGGGTCTTCGTTTTAGATCACAGGGTCTTCGTTTTAGACCAGTGGGTCTTCGTTTTAGACCACAGGGTCTTCGTTTTAGACCAGTGGGTCTTCGTTTTAGACCACAGGGTCTTTGTTTTAGACCACAGGGTCTTCGTTTTAGACCAGTGGGTCTTAGGTCTTAGGTCTTCGTTTTTGGGTCTTCGTTTTCGACACATCCAAGGTAAATAGGCTTTTCTACACAATTACATGCAAAATAAACTTACAGTAAAAACTTACATTTACTCTTTGCTACTCCAGTTGGGCAAGAGGAATTACCATGATCTGTACAGTACATTTAAGACAAAACAGTTTTCATAAATTTATCTTGGAATAAAAGTTTTCAAATAGAATGGGTTAATGTTATATTTTAATTATTGAATATATTGTAAGCGTTCTATTCTGGCTAAACGGAATAGCTCGCATGATTCACACTTGGCAGCCATTTACACACCCAATGTGTGATCAGCCCATGCAACTATTTTTGTCAGATGGGAATGGTTTTTTGACATTTTGACAAGAAGTTTCGTTTTGATAATTCTATAATTATCAACTATTTGTAAGAAGATAAATAGTCAGTTTAATGTAATGCTAAGATTTCGTAACCTTATCTCTACAGATACTCAACTAAGTTATATAAGACTTTTATTAGGCCACATTTTAACTATTGTTCGTCTGTATGGCACTTTGGTTGTGCGCATAGTACTGAGAAGATAGATACTTTGAACAAGTGAATTCTAAGATTCATCTTGCAAGATTATAATTCTCCATATGACTCTCTACTTAGCAAAGTTAACTTTAAATCTCTGTATAAAAGATGCCTTCAGACTTTCTTAATTATATTGTACAAGACCTTGTTTTTTACCTGCTATCCAGGCTATCTAAGGAATATGTTTAGTCTCCGGTCTGTATCCTATAGTCTACGCGGAAATTATGTTTTGTCTCTACCATCTATAAAAAGCACTTCTTATCGTCCTCACTCCTTTTCATACATGGCTTCAAAACTATGGAACTCTCTTCCGGATTCTTTTAGAACGTCTGACTTTCATGATTTCAAGCGCAAAATTCTACAGTATGACTCTTTTTTATAGCTAGTTAAATTTTAGAATGTACATGTATTTTAGTAGTATTTAGAATTATACTTGTCAGTAACTTGAAGATACTAGCTTATAGTTAGCTGCTCCAAATTCGAGGTAAAATAAAGTATATGTACGTATGTATGTATGTAGGTGCTCAGCCAGATTAGTTATTACACCTTTATTATGCAACTACCTCTGTAATGTCAACAAATCTCCAAATCAATTGGAATGTTATTCAAAAACTAAACTCACCTTATACTACACACTGTACTTGCTAATTTACCCTTATATCACCTATTATAACTCTACATAGTCGTCTTCATACGTTTATTGCTTGTAAAAACATGCTGTGTGAGCTATTACCAATTCAGATTATAGAGCACATTCTGCTCCTTTATTCTCCATATAAAAAAATGTTAGACTTCTAGTATCAAATCAATATGTTTCAAATAGCTACATGTAAGTTTAGAGGGTCAGGTTAAGGGATTTCCATGACTCGTGATCGGCCCTTTTTTCCTGCTAAATGTAAAATGGCTAATTTTTCCTTGTGAATCATGATTTTCCATAGTAGCTGTGAAGCGTGATTTTGCAAAATTATTTTTGGTGAAATGAGAAATAAATGTTTAATTCGCCATGAACTGTGATTTTCATTATGTCTTTGTTATTTTTGAGAACCGTTATTATGTGATAAAAAATATTGCGTGACTGTGATGTCACAGTTGATCCCTGTTGCGACAACGTGGTTGATCTGGTTTGTGGTGACCTTTGGCCAGCCATCATTTCATCCTCTGTTTTGACTATTTTGACCATAATGACAGAAGCGCATCAAGTCCATCAACGCGATGTCCAAGATGACCAAAATGTGACTGTGTTAATAAGTTTTTTTTTTAACCGAAGGTAACAAAAAAATATTGAGAGAGAAATCCTGTTTTCCGTTTAGTGCCACAGCCCATAGAGATTTCGAAATCTTTAAGAGAGCTGTGCAAGATTTTTCTGGCATGCAATCTTTAGCTGAAGCCAAAGGCCTTGGTAGAAGCATGGACTGATCGTTTATGAGAACCGTCCGTTCTGGAACTGTGGGGAGTTTTTGTACTCATACCCAGAAACAATGGGGAAATGAAATGGCTCTTCTTCTAGAACGTGACAGTGTTTTGCAAGGTATGTTGATGTTAGCCTGGGACGTAAGCACTTCGAATTATTTGTCTTTGCATTATAAGTTATGTTCACTTACTGCTTGCTGTCGGTCATTCTAGTAAAAATGGTTTTTGCATGCATTTACAAGCAGATCAACAGAACAATGTAAGCTATTGCAACAAAAGGTGAATGTGATTGAGTGATTTTGAAGCAAACTTTTGTTTAAAGAAAAATGTTAGACTCCTTTCTTTCCCATGAAGCATGAAATGCCTATTTTATTTTTCGTGAATTGCGAAAGGACCGTTTTATTTTCTGTGAAACATGATCTAGACCCCTCCTTTACCACCCTCAGTTTATGTACTGTTATCAACCTGTTGCCTCCATTGCTTTTCAACTTGTTTTTTTTTCAAACAGTCAAATTTATGGCTATAGCACACAGCCAATAATTATCATGTGCATCATTGCGCAACAAATCTGAAAAAATTCACAATTCTTTACCAAGGTCCAAAGATGTGGAATTCCCTTCCTGTTCAAATCACTTCTTTGTCAAGTTTTCGCAATTTTAAGAAAAAACTGCTAGAGCTTTTAGAAAAATAATTACTGAAATGGCAGAGCCGCACACAGTAGCAATATCGACATAACTGTATAGTCATGTACGAGGTGGCCTCAACTATGAGCCTGGTGGTTTCTAGAGGTCACCTCAATCATATATTGAAATACCTGTAAATAACTAATTTATTAAGTAAAAACGGATAATAAACTGAATTTTGAACTTCACCAAGCAATAAAAAAGAGCCAACTTTTACGCTTCTTTTAGAAAAGATACCAGAAAAACTGGTTGCCTTGATGTGATCAACAATGACCCCATCACAGAATTGCTATAAATTACATGTAATTTTGATTAGGGAATCACAAATTACGTATTGAAACAGGAAGACACAATTCCGAAAACTCCTATAAATTTGAGAATCTGCTCTTTTTGCCATTCAAATGAGGTTGAAAATGAAATGCACTTTCTTTTTTCATTCCATTTATCGCCACGATTCACCACCTAAAATCGTCCCCGACTTTCCCTGTCCGACCTCATAGCTTAGTCGTAGATCTAATCCGGAAGTCGTGGGTTCAATTCCCACCGAGGTCAAAGATTTTTTCTTCACCTTGTGTGGTTCCCTGATTCCCTTTACTAGGGCTTACACCCAGTAGGTTATTCATGGGTTAAATTAGCACTTTAATTTACTCTTCAGAGTTGATTCTCTGTTCCACCAATCTTAAAGTGCAAAATTCAAATGCACCTTTCTGACTAGGCAGTGTCCACAGTGTCACTTTAATCATTGCTCAAGCATCCTAACTCTTCAGTATTGCTCCCACCCTTGGTCAAATTATAATCTTTTAATTAAAGATTTGTATTCCTCTCTGTCTTAATTAGGAATTCATGACTATAACTTTTGTAACTTACAACTACATACTAGCTAGCCTGAACTTACCTTCCAAATGCAAATGTTTCATAAATTTGCATGAATCTTTGCAAATATTTCTTCTTTTCACATGTTCACTTGATCCCTGAAAGCAAAATATTGTTTATAAAACAATGATGAGAAAGATAACACAGCGATAACTTATAAAAATTACAGTTTGATGGAAAGGATCAATATTCTGATCAACTGAGTAATTTATAGATGTTAGCATCTATAAGCTGCAGATGATTTTGATTGGTTTAAAGGTTGAGCTCAATTTGTCCCAGGTCTCCTTTATTTAAGGACCTTTGCATGAAAATTTTCCGGCCAAGAGACTTTTTAATTTTTACTGCAGTCAAGTAATTACAGTAGTTACTTGTGTCAGAAATGCAAAAGAAATTGGGGGCCACTGACTTTGTTAAAGAGATGAGGCTTGTGGAAAACTACCCTGACTTTGAAAATTGGTGCACATAATTCTGCATGCTCTTCAGGTGTTTGTAGCTAAAAATATCAAAACCCTTGGTGAGTCAACTGAGATGCAAAAGATATCTTACTCCTATTTTGTAGAAGTGGGTCTGTTTCAGAAATAATTCCAAATGCTGCCAACACTTTCACAAAACTTAACCCTGCAAGAGGCATTGAAACTGCCGCACAGATCAACGAAGAGCTAAATAAAACGAACAGGATTTCTGAGAATATTATTAAGTAATTATGTTTTCCATAATTCAGCCTTAAATGATTTCAATTAATTAATCCCTGAACTGTACTCCAATTATTATAATAATTTTAACTAATCAAAACTCAATGATTTACTGTATCTTAGAGCATTAAAAGCCCAGTTTACTTACACATAAAATGTAACATGAGAGACTTCCTTTAATCTTTTCCTCCTGACATGGTTTCATACACTAAAGAATTCAACATTCACCAATATTTAAGTTCTGTTGTCACAATTACAGCTTCACTGTCTGCTCTTCTTCACATGTATAATATTTGATTGATAGTTTTGCAAATTAACACAGGGCTATTATTAAGTTTTAATTCACCTGTAGCCTTGCAGATCTTCACACCTGTTAGAAAACTTGTTACTTTGTGGGTGAATTGTATAAACTACAGACCAGTTCACCCATAACATCAGAGTCCATCAAACATAATCTGCCATTACAGGTATTATGGGCTACAGTCCTTATTGACAGCCCTGTAACAATATTGGTTACTGAGAACAGCCTGGAGCATGCACCCTTCAAAAGCTTATCATAAACTCTTCCAATATCAAACCAACCACTAACGCTAAACTATCTTTATTTTTGGTTCATCTAGTTCATTTCAGCATTCTTTAGCTTGGTGGTACTAATGGTTACGCAATGTTAAGCACAAACGGGAGGGGGGGGGGGGGGGGGGGGGGGAGGGAACCCGGGCATATGTGGGGCAGTTGACTTTTCAGAAGAATTTTTGCTCAAAATCCCCACCATGGGGCCCCAAAATTTGGTCAAATCAGATCAAATATCCCCACTATACAATGCTTGATTTTCTGAAGGAAAGCGAGTTGATATTATCAACAATCCACTTAGTCCCCGCAAAGTAAGGTGTTTGTTTTTGCATAAATATAAATATAAATATTTACCTCTACTAAAAACAGCCCTCTTTCAGGGCTTTAGCCATGCTACTTCAATTCCAAGATGGCCAGTGCACAGACAAGCACTGCCTTCGTCCCATTCTTCTGCACGTAAAAAGCAAACATCCCCACCCTGGGACCCAGATTCTTAGTCAAATTCCCAAGGGTGGGAAAGGCACTAAAGGCCAAATGCCCCACGTTTGCCCGGGGTACCCCCTTCGGGGCTTAACATTGATAGATGCATTAATAACTGGCTGTTCCATTCAAACATTAAAGGGTAGTATGGATCAGGGTGGGGGATCAAGTCTAACATGCTCAACTTAACCATCAATTAAAATGTTTTTCAATAGGCTAATTAATTTGCCCACTTGAGTTGTGAAGACTATCACCTATCAAGACTTGTCCATCAATGACTTGGACAGTGCTGATCCTAGCAGTATGCAGGATGCCTGTCATATATGAACTCAGTTAAATGACCTTGCTCTCCATGAGTTCTCATAGCTCAGTAGATAGAGCACCCACCCGGTGTTCGCGAAGTCATGGATTCCATTCCTGTCAGATTTTTTCTTTGTCCCTTATGCTCGTGTCATATTGATCAGTTCACATTTCATTACCATGCTTAAAATTCACCATCTAATTCACTTAATAAGTATCTAATTGGTAATCATATGAATGTAAGTGAAGTGCAAACATCAGAGATTTACACTGAGTGATTTAAGAAAATTCTTTCAAATTTGCATAAGCCTTTAGGTGAATATGCATAGGAGGCGTGATGGTGAAATGATAAGTGGTAATCTGGATGGTCACAGATTAAAAGAATAGAAGGTGGGGCTTGATTGTGAAAGTCTTAGGACAAGAGTGTGTCTGAAGTGAAATGCATGTGTGTACGAGATGGGAGCAAATCAGTTAGTCAGCACTAACTACGGATAGCTATACCACAAAATCTGTTTTGAATCACACCCACAGCTCAAATTTAGATCAAAGAAATTCTTTGTTTATGAATTACTTTTGATGAATAAGACATTTCACTTACTGCTGCACAGTCTTGAGTAGTGCATATTGGAATTGAAGTGACCTAGACGAAAAAAAAAAATTATTAAGATTAGTTTGCTCCTCTCTATTAATGCGTGGTTCCAGAAAATATCCATACCCCCCCCTATGGATGGTTCTTTACTTGGAATTTCCCTTCCAGAGGGCCATTTGTGGACCCCCCCCCCCCCCCACACACACATAAACACAAACACACGCCCCAGGAATTTCCATTTTTTCGGGGGGGGGGGGGCTCTTAAATTAACAGCATTTCTAAGTTTAAGTAAATCTGAAAATAGTTCTATTATTTTCACACAACCATTAAGAAATAGAAAACATGTTCCGTATTTGTATCGAGTTATACAAACAAGAGTGGAAGTTTGGGAGAACGCTGTGGGAACACGAGCCACAGGCGAGTGTTTCCACAGCTTTTTCGAGTTCTCCCAAACTTTCATGAGTCTTTCATGAGTCTTTTAGAAAACACCACGACAAGAAAAAGGAAAACAACTTGTTAACTTTGATTATCAAAATGTAAATTATCTTTGCTCGCGCGCGCTAGTTCTGTGTCTCCATCAAGTTTTTTACGATAACTGCAGAAATTCACGTGTGCTCATATTTGGTTAAATTTTATTGTCCATATGCGGACAGACACATGAATTTGAAATTCGTGCGACGCGTCAGCGTGCAAGAGCAGGCAATTCGACAATTTGTTATCGTAAAAAACAAATTGATGTCAGTTTTTTATGCGTCTATCCTGTTATTGACAGTGAATTTCGTCATAACATTGTCAAAGTAGTCTGCGGATCCACTTGGCTATCGCCTCGTGGATCCACACTACTTTGACAATGTTATGACGAAATTCATGATCAATAACAGGGCAGACGCATAAAAAACTGACGTCAATTTGTTAAATATAAACACGATTTTCAACCAATCAGCGCGCGTGCTTTCTTAGAACTGTTTTCTAATTACCAATAATATGTTGCACGCACTACAACAAATATATTTCGTAAGATTTATGCAGTGTTCACTCGAGATAAAATAGCGACGACGTTCTAACGAGCGAGCTAAGAAATAGTTAAAAATTAGGTCCATAATTTTTGTACCATTGTAAAACGAAACGGAAGACTTCAAAAATTGTTGCTATTTAAAAAAAATAACACGCACAAATCGTGAAATAACAAATTAACTAACAGCTGAACATCGACCTTTGAATCTGTACGCTTTATAAGTACTCACCAACGATAAGATAGCATACTTTTGATTACACCTGCTTAAAATAACTCTAAGCGTTCCAAAAAAACATTGAACACTAGTAAATTAATAGTTTTATAAAGTTTTCTGACTCAGTTTGATCTCAAACAAAATGAAATTTGACGAAACAAATCGCCCTAGAATCCTTTGCGAACTCATTGTTACTTCATGTATGGAATACACGAGGTGTACCACTCTGGGTACTAATTTGCTACGGTTAGCCATCTTGATTTATCTCACGTGTGGAGAGCGGGGAAATGAAAGGATTATCCATCGTCCAAAGGATGAAAGTGAATTCTTAGCAAAGAAAAAGACATTTGAAGCAAACATCTTCAAGTTGCTTTTAAAAAGGGAGGCTATTTCAAAGTTTTGGAGCGCTGCAAATCAAAATACTTACCGTAAGTTTGTGTAGTGCGATTTGCGACGTTTATGCCTCCTGGAAATTTTTCACGTGCCCAAACCCCCCATACCCCTTGGAAATTTCTACCTTTTAACCCCCAGTGTTCACTCGAGATAAAATAGCGACAACGTTCTTCGGTGAATAATTGTTAACTATCCCGCCAGAATCGAGATATGGAGCTGCGGGAAATAAAACTGTACATCTGTCAGCGACAAATTAAAACGCAAAACATTGCAAAGGGTTTAGGATGTCGATTTTTGTGGCCCTGGAACGTCTGCCAATTGTTCTTTTTTAAAAAAATGACGCCTTTGGGCGATTATACCGGTAATTGGTGTGCTAAACGATTGAAGCTTGTACAACAAAAGTAGCGACTCAGCTAGAGCTAACGTTAAAAACCTTAAATTGCAAAACTCTTTCCATCCTTTCCCCGAAATAAAACCAAATTGCATCGAAGCTTCAGAAATTACGCTTTTTGCAAATTGTCTTGAAAACTATTCGATTTCTCACAATTAAAAGTGGTGAATCAATACTCGCATATTACAATCATGCATGCCGTCTCAAATTGACTCGTCACTTCTTTTCGCACCTTTTTATGGACTTTTATCGCAGATTTTCATTTTTTAAAATCATCGAGCCGACAGTAACGGAATAAAACCATGGTGGTAAATCTCTCAACTGAGAAACAGAAATAAGAATTGAATCCGGCAACATAAATCCGCATAAATATCTGCATGACAAAGCCGTCCCGCTTGGCCCAGCGATCGAATGAGTTCACCACGAAAAGATGCATGAATTTTAACCTTCATAGTCCCCGACCAGCAGCGGAATCGCTTTTATATACAAGTGAGAATGGGAAGTGGCGAAAAGTTATTTCCTTTTAACTGCGTTCAGTAGGAATGCGAAGGCTTAAGCCTGTATGCAAAACTGCATGATCTCGTTGACAAACAAAACACTGCTTTTCAAGCCGTATATATGGCACTCCAAATTATGCTGACCTATCTGAAACTTTGGGTGTTGCCTTCACTTACTCTGTCGTTTTGCAACTTTGCGTTTTCCCGTAAATTTTGAAATTACTGTAAACTTAGGACAATGGTGTGCATTAATATGGTTGTGGAGAGTGGTTCTGTATTGATCTTTCTCGCAACAACTGCATACATTCCTAGCCTAGCCAACGGCTCTTACTTTAGACATTCACAGACGATGGTAATAAGTTCAAAAGAACGCAGGCTTTTTTTCCAACCTACCACATCTTAAGTCTAGAAGCGGGTTACCCACTTTGTATGAGAATAGAGTGAACTTAGAATGCTACATAATTCAACGTCTAAGTTACTTACATTCCTGTATCTTAGGAGCTCCTGTTGAACAACAATTTCCACAGAGAACATGACATGACAACGCACCAAAAAAGAGAAACGTGAGAAGCAAGAACAAGTTTAGCGATCGGATTCAATAAAGTCTTAAGCAATTATAAAACACCCGCAAGATTAGTAACTTAAGTACAATTGGTACAAGATCACAACCTGTCAAAGTATTCAGCAACAGGCGTCGGTCCAAAACATTCATTCGATAATTTGATTACTCACCTTCGCTAGGCACCGACTTTTGCATCGCGCTGAAAGCACGGTTGCTGAATTCTCGTTAAAAGCACGAAAACCAATCAAGATTGAAAAAAATAATGCGAAAAAATACTTCATGACTTCAAAAAAATAATAAACTTTACCGATGACAGATAAAGGAGCTCACAACTTGAGTGAGAGAAATTTAGAACTAAAAATTTGCATAACAAGGCCGGTTTGCTGCGAACTGAACACGTGCTGTTTCGTGCCTGTGTGCAACTGTGTGAATGACGCTAAGGAGAATAAACAGGTCGAACATCCTTGTCTGGTAAATTCTTGGTCTTCATCGTTCTTTTAACATGTTAAGACTGTTCAGACGGTTAAAATATGTAGGAGCAGTTTATTCAGCGTCTCGTTTA
>JAHPZR010021546.1:0-2500 GCA_019787425.1 Platygyra sinensis | reverse complement strand
ATACCAGTGGGATCCCTCATGTCTGCGCGACACAGTTACATCTTTCTTTCATCGCGTAATCCAAGACAAAGAAACTAGACTTACCATATGTCGGTTTACTCAGTTGATATTGCGCAAATTAGTAAAAAAAAAAATGCGTCGCTTTTCTGCCGCTCGATCGCATGCTCTTTCAACTTCTCGCAGGCTCCGGGTCGCAGGCTAAGAAAAGAAAGAGACTGCTCGCAATCTGGGTTAAAGTCTCTCGGCTCGTAATACCATACCCTGTTTAGGACAGGTTCTAACCTGTTTAGGACAGAGACAAGTCGAATTGTATACCCTGTTTAGGACGGCGAGGCCAAAAAACTACACCCTATCCAGCGGCACGTCCCCGTTATAGCCAAATAAGGGAGTATCCCCGGGGTTAGAGGAAACGCTTTGTTATTATATTATTGTTTTAGGGGTTTAGGGACTGAGACTGAAGGTAACATCCATAACCCACCCTTAAGAGGTCATCTGAAAGTATAACCTGGGAAAGCTTTGGGGAAAGTAATACAATTATCACCGAAAAAAGTTCTTTTAAAATATTCAATGCACTGGGTCAGGGGTTGGGGGGGGGGGCGGGGGGAAAGGAAATATGTATTTTGAGGCGAACCCAAACTGTCACTGTTAGAGGTTCGACACTTGCTCTGTTTTGTTTCCATTGTGGTTTGATATTGAATGGCCCTCAGCCTTCAAATGTACACGAGAACACAGTTTCATATATTAACTAAGAGTGTTGTATTAGTTTCAGTACAAAAAGTAGACCATGTTTGTATTGTCTGTATTGACTGGAACTTTTGCTTGAGTAGAAGCTAATGTCGGGAGTTTTGTCAAATGCTGAATAAATAAAGCTAATTTCAATGGATGTTTTCTGCATAAGTCTACCTTCACTCCAATACTGAATTCTATTGGGGCACCTGCCAGAAACAGCACTTTTCATGGTGTGGGTGCATTCTACACATTGAAGCAAAACAGTGATGTAACTTGAGGGGAATGACCTCAGTATTTGTTTTACTATGTTAATGTTCTGAAACAAATTCTTTTTACATACAACTTGTACTTTGAGATAAAGGATATCCAGTTACACTGTATAAATTGAAATACAACTTAAAAGTAGACTCTAATGCCAAATAGTGTAACTATCTTACAAACAACACTTTTTTTCATTGCCGAGAAAATCAAAGCCAAAACTGAGATTTCTCATGAGGTGATAGTTGATGAGGCCGAAGGCCGAATCAACTATCGCCTCATAGAAATCGAGAGCGAATAATCTAATTGTTTTAGTAGAATCTAACTGAATGAAACAAAAATAACGGTTTCCAATGATTTTACCCACGCATATTGAGCGTTACCCTAGCTTACAAAGTTGTAAACAAAAGTTAGCACCGTATCGGAGAACGTTCCTTGGCAAAATTGTCAAGTTGTTTACTGCGGCGTACCCGCGTTTTCAATATTTCCAAGGGGTTTTTTTAAAGTTAAGAAAACTCGTCATAATGTGCGTGTCAGGCTTTTAGTTTTCTCAGGAATTTAATTTCCCGTTTACATCTATAAATTCCTTCGAAAACTTCGGAAAAAAACTATAAAAACATCGCACTTCGTAGACGACCCGGGAGCTAACCTGTACTCTAATGCGGCTGATAGTATACGAGTAAGCTCAGCCAATCAGGATTACAGCATTTGCAGTAGTATACTAGTAGAATTCTTACTAATTTAGGCATACTAGTTACCCCATGCTAATGTTCCCTGACAAATCAATCATCCCTGATTGCTTAGGGAATTAGAATACTCAAGAATGGCCTGTCTGTGATGATGGGGTGGCTGTCGTCATAACAACACATAGGCCATTGGTCTTTTAAAACTAGCAATCCAACAGATTTTTTTCAATAACCTAGCAGAACACCATTAGAGGGTATAGTAGTTGCGACATGCATGGGCACCACTAATCTGGTCCACTAAGGCACAGTATTCATTGTGACACGAGTGAATCCAAACCATTTAATTTGTGCTTGTACGGCTTGTGTACTCACCATACAATCTCTCGTTACAAAGCCATTAAGCTGCCTTCACAAATTGCACTAGGCCAATAGAATCAAACCCAAACATTTGGTGAGCTGCATTCCAAAAGTAAGGAATGCAAAGAAAGTTTGTTGTTTACAGTGGTCACCAAACCCAAATTATTGGTGCAAGCATTACTTCCATCTTGCCTATCCCCCTACTGGTTGGACGGGAGTAATGTTAGCGGAAAAAGAAAAAAATGCAGAGTGAAGTGGACAAACTTTTGGCATATAAAGTTGCCAATGTTGTTGGCAATTGAGGTAAAAAACATGCTCTCCGGCTGGAGCCACTGACATTCAAAATAGCATCCCTATATACCTTTTCAGAGTGACTTGCTTTTTGCCACTATGTCTTTCCTATTATAAGTTTCCCTAGTGGCATGGGCCATAGGAGGAGGTGCGGACATAATTCCCTCTACACTAGCAAA
>JAHPZR010021540.1:32500-35812 GCA_019787425.1 Platygyra sinensis | reverse complement strand
ACAATATTTTTGCGGTACTAAAAGTTTTATTTACGTGTTCAATGTACTTGGCACTGTTGTGCTAATTGGGGACACTGTAAATAAATTTATTCCCAGCTGTTTGGAGCTGTCTGGCCAGTTGGCTATTTACAAAACGCGGTCAAGGAGTTGAACTCGGGACAAGCGAGAACGAATCCAGATAATGGTAGGGAGGCGGATTTGAGCCAGGGTCCTATTCAAACGATAGTTCACATTCTTGTAGTCAAAGAGAGAATAACGAGTAAGAGAGTTACTTTGCCTGGAGCGCATGCGCATGACGTCATGGCAGCCATATTGGTATTTTAAAACAACGAAACGGCGGCCATGTTGGTGTATCAAACCAATCCTGTGGGAGTTCAACTCTTTTCTTATTTGAACACTTTCTTTTGTTCCAGTAAATTTATATGGCTGCTGGACACGCAAGTGAATCGAATACACTCAGTCAAGCTATTTTTAGATAGGGCAACCAGTTCGGCAGATAATGTTACCATACGCGATGGGTAAATGCTTTCATGGAAGATGGACTGTTCACTTGAGAAAGGTTTGCGCCATAGGACTGGCTAATGAGTCGATTTGCTTGCAGGGAGTCATGACAGTTGCATTTATCACGTGCACGATACCTTCGAGACACTGCATACCACTGCCATAATTCCCTGCTCGTGCATCTCAGGGAGGAAATAGGATATTCTAAACCGTAATGATATCCCAGAACCCGCAAACTATTTGAGCATAATTACCCTAGGAAGAAGGCCTATGTGGAAGACAAACTGTTTTTTTTTTTCCTTTTTCCTATCTTATCTGAGCTGGCGTCAACGAAATCAATTAGATAGTGAAGACTGCTAATTTCCAAATTTGCATGCACCCAATCAATCAAACCAATTCCAATATTCTTCATCATTTAACCGATGAGCGATCAACTTGCTTTTGACACAGGGAACCGAGTTTTGTCAGGTCGCGTGTACAAGTTTATGGGATGGACAAAGCTTATCGATCGCAAACGAACAGGAGATGTCCATAGTCTTGAGCTTTGGATTCGATTCAAGAAAAGAGGAGAAAAAGAGCAGAAAAAGAAGAGGCTTGCTCGCAGGACAAAATATTCTCAAGGTAGGTGGAAGATTTGAATAAAAAATATGGCAGCTTTGTTTTAGATCTTCAGCTAAATTGTCACAAATAAGATATTATTTATGGCAAAATGAAAGTGAGCATTGTTGAAAGGGCGTTCATATTACGACTAAGGTCGTTGATAATAAACAATTATTGGATGAGGCTGAGCATGATATCATGAATTATCAAAACCGAGCACAGACACGAGGTTTTGATAATTCATGATATCATGCGAAAACCGAATTCAATAATTGTTTTATTATACATTTTTCACATAATTCATCCTCAGAAACAGAAGCGAAGCGTTCAGCCATTTTGTTTCTGAGGAGAACACTCCAAGCGCCTTAGTAACCAGGCAGACATTGAACTTGACATGATATATGCAATATCTGAGCAATATCTGCTGCAGATATTGCATTTATCATGTCAAGTTCACAAGAAGCTATTGTGAATTGATTGAATGCTCTCGACCAATCAGATTTTTCATAGTGAGTCTGATGTATAATAATTGAAAATATATATATGTTATTTGCCGGCTGGGAGGTCCGTATGGTGAAAAACTGTGACCGAGGGCTAGAAAATGCTGCCCGAGGCCGCAGGCCGAGGGCAGCATTTTCAAGCCCGAGGTCACAGTTGTTCACCATACGGACCGACTCTAAGCCGGCAAATAACATGTTTATTTCTTTCCAGCAGTAAATTAGCTTTGCAGCCGACTACAAATGGGTTTGTTTACGCAACTTTGTCTTTGAATCGGGTAGCGCGCCGTCTACTAACCATTTGTAAAAAATCTTCCCAACGAACAAGTAACTCAGATACTGGACAAGGAAAGATGTATTAAAGAACAAATATTTTTCGATCTACTTTATGTTAGTTGCATTTATGTCACCTGCTAAGTTCTCCAATATTGTTTTTCCGGTTTGAAATTTCGTGCGAAGTTTGAAGTTTTACTACAAAACATTTTCGGTCAGTCGTTGCCATTAAAATCACTTGAAATCGGGCTTTCCTATCATAAATTGAATTAGCAGAAAGCGAGGAAATTCGTTAAGTGTATTCCAAAGAAATTTTACTAAATACAGCAATGATCAGAGGTAAACTCGACTTAAATTGACTAAAATTTTACGGCGAGAGAAACACAGGATTCCCCGCCATTAAAGCGCTACGACTACAAACAATCAATGCAAACTCTCACAACTTCAAAACAGTCAATTGAATTTACTTGCAGTGACTTTCCTTGCCATTTTAAAGTGAACAGCGATAAACTTGCGTTGACTTTTCGTAGATGGAAGTGTAAAACAGGCAAAAGATTGACGATTACCGCTAACTTTTAGGAGCGAAACTTATGTACAGCGGGGAAAAATTCCGGCCCCTGGGACGTATCATAAAAAGCTGGACCGGTCACGTGCGCGCGATTAGCCAATCAAATTCGAGGATTTAGGAATCCGGCCCGCTTAGATGCTTGAGAAAAAATAAAGCCTATTAATGCAACGTTTTCGGGTGGTCAACCATCGAATGCTCCTAAAGTCACTTGTATTTTCTTGGTATACGCACGAGCCTTAAAGCGATATTTCATGCCATACCACCAGAGAGCCTTGCATAACTATTTTATACTCAGCTCTTATTAACCGTTGGGCGCGGTGCCCTCATGGTTATTGCGCTGGTCTCCGGAGGGAGCGGTCCGGGTTCGAGCCCTGGCCGGGGACACTGTGTTGCGAAGTTCTTTGGCAAGACACTTATTTCTCACAGTGTCGCTCTCAACCCAGGTAAATGCGTACCGGCGAATTGTTACGGAAACCTAACAAATTGCGGGGGAATGACCTGCGATGGACCAGCATCCTGTCCGGGAGAGTAGAAATACTCTTAGCCAGTTCAAGCTCCATGAGCTATAAGCCAATCGGCTCCAAGGTTTCACTCTTATTAACCGCGCAGGAGGTCTCTATGGGAGAATCTTGACTGAGGTCATGGCACAAACAAAAACAATTTCATTGGTTTAGTGTAACTGGTTTGTACTAACTGACATTTTGCTTGCGAACGGTGATGAGCTGAATTAAATTCTGCCATAGTTTGCTCTTCCTGTTTACTATATTTTTCATTAAGCTTTTCGGCACTACCATATTTAAATAATGTTATATAAAAATAGTGAATTATTTTGAATTTTAGTTTGCAACTTTTTCACTGAAAAACATTATCGGG
>JAHPZR010021540.1:0-30000 GCA_019787425.1 Platygyra sinensis | reverse complement strand
CTTAGCACTAAGTTTAGCCATTCACCAAAGACTCAGCCTCTAAAGTGCAGGTTTTCTTATGAAAATGGTCTCCAAAGAAGCCCAAAATTCGAAATCGTTGTCGCCAATTTGAACAATACTCAGCAGCCAGGCCGCGTTTTCTTGACGTCATTCCGTCCAAGAGGTTTTGTCCAGCTGTGGCTTCCGACAAGCCTTTCAACTACTTTGGGTTATGGCTGCTCTTGAGCTGTGCTTTTTGAGCCAAACAAGCTCTGAATTCCGAAAATAAATGATCGTAATGAAGATCACGAAGTGGATAATCGCTTGAAAAAACCCCGCACTTTTCTGGCCATGGGAAGGATGCAAAGTAAGTTGCAGGTGTTCCCGCCAATTTCGAGTAGGACGGACTGATGTTCCATAAACACGACCTGGCCACCAAGTACAATTTTAAAATGGCAGCCTCTGAAGTCGAATTTTGGGCTTTTCTCGAGATAGGATGTCAGGATAGCATTCACTTTAGAGGCCAGAACCTCGGTGCCCGGAACGAAGGACGAGGTATCGATCAATTAAAGTTACAAAGTATGCTCTTTGAAATATTTTAATGTTGAGATATGTTTTACTTTTTTATTTCCAGAGTAAGCTTGAAAGGCTCGAGGTACACTGAGGATATTCTGCCCAATTTAAAAATGACAGTAAGTGATACAATCATGTTGTCTTACTAACTTGGCAGAGCAGTATATTTCAGATATGTATTCTTGATAATGGCCCTTAGTTTATCTGCTCAGAAATTTTTTTGCATCAAAAGTAATCCAGACCGAGATAACGAGTATTGGGTGTTTCTAACATTGTTTTTTAAATTGTTATCTTAGCACTATTTCTCTCACTTACCAAGAAAGCATCCTGTGCTACATTTTTCCAATGCCTGTCAGCAAACATGAATATTTACAAGACGGTTGTAAGTTTTAAGTTTTCCTCTGAATGCAAAGATTTAAGTTGATTAATCAACAGTGACTTGTTGAGGCTGGCCGCGTGGCCTAATGGATAAGGCGTCCGACTTCGGATCGGAAGATTGAGGGTTCGAGTCCCTTCGTGGTCGCGTTTTTTTGTTTTCATCGTAAACAAACTTAACTGCCCAACAACCATAGGCAGAAATTCTTATTGTAATGTTTGTAATGTTTGTTTAGAAAAGCCAAACCATTCCAAAAGTTATTTTGGTTTTGTACTTGACCAATTAATTTTCCTGACGTTGCTGATTCTATAAGATTCCCCTATTCTTGACAAATTATTTTATCATCGAAGAAATATTGTATGTGTGAATTTTCTTTTAAAACTCAACCTACTGTATGGTCTATATGCACTAAATGAACAGCAGCCATGAAATGAAATGTTCAACTGAACGTATATCTTGCTATCCGGCCTCGCTTTTCTTAATGAACAAAAAAGTGTTGGTTTGTTGTTGATGAAAGGAGAGTGCACGTTCTCCTCCATTGCTGTTGTAATATATGTAAGCATAAGGGAAGCAGATGTAAATTAGGATATACTGTTGCATCACTGCCTGTAATTCCTTCGGAATTGTTTCGAACCTGTAAACTTTTATGAGTTTGTGCGTCAACTTTCGTCGGAAAAGTTCACTTGCTTTTGAATTGAGTGATTGCTGCGGAAATGTCGAGAACGGTATCGTTAAAATGAAATGTTACTTTACCACCATTACTATTTTTTCTCACTTGCCAAAAACCTTAGTATCGTGTTACATTGTTTAGTGGCTGTCACCAAACAAAAATATTTAAAAGAGAATTGTTATAATTTTTCCCCGAATGCAAAGCAAACAATTCTATGCCTTTATGTGTCTGACCGTATGGCCTAATGGATGAGGCGTCCGATTTCGGATCGGAAGATTGAGGGTTCGAGCCCTTTCGTGGTCGGCTTCTTTTCCGTCATTCAACAAACTAAACGCCATACCGTCGGATATTTTCACGAATTTTTGGCGAAAATTCCTTTAATTTAACCTCCTGAGGCTATCCTAAGTTTGTTTGGAAAAGTCAAGCGATCCCGTAAAACCGTTTTGATTTTGTTCGTGATGGATTTCTTGCAGTTGAACATAATATATAGATTAAGCCAAACCTAAAAGCGGAGAACCTCGGTCGGGTTGTTTTAAGCCAGATTAGGCTAACCCAGAATAAGCAAGAATTTTTATTTGAGTTTTGTAACTTTGCGGTGAGGCTATCGGTATATTGCTATTTTAAGCTACACTTAAAAAAGTCATGTTATGTTTGGATAATCTCAAACTACACAAAGCAGTAGCAGTGAAAAGCTTCTGTACACTTTTGTAAACTAAACATTTTTTGCAAACTAAACTTCAGCCGGATATTAGGTCGCGTGACACTGGTCAGCGAATACCTTGTTTTGACAGGTTTCAATTGACTATAACAACTATTATTAACAACTATTCACCGATTTGGAGGTGCGCTAACCACCGATACTGAGGCGAATAGTTGTTTTAATATATACTGAAACAGTGAAATAATATACACCACAAAAAATTAATTTGGACGATTTCTTCACTTGTCACGGATGCAAATCGGGACGCCATTTTTCCCCGAGTTTCTCGGAGGTAAATAGCAACGGATATTTGGAGTTGACGAGCCAATCAGCGCGCGCCTTCAGCACTATCCACTGTTTTAGTATATACTAATTAACAATTAGATTAAGATCTCGATATTTCTATGAGGTGATGGTTGATGAGGCCGAAGACCGAATCAACTATCGCCTCATAGAAATCGAGAGCGAATAATCTAATTGTTTTAGTAGAATTCTAACTGAAATTAACAAAAACAACGTTTTCCAATGATTTTCCCACGCATTATTAAACTTTACCCTTAAACAAAGTTGTACGTATCGAACTGTCCTTGGCAAATTTGCAGGTGTTTACGCGCGTACCCGCTTTTTCAATATTTAACCTTTTAAAGTCAGGAAACCGTAAATGTGTTCCTTCAGTTTTCTCAGGAATTTAATTATCCGTTTACATCTAAAATTCCTTCCAAAACTTCGGAAAAACTATAAAAACATCGCATTTCATGGACGACTGGCAGCCAACTGTACTCTAATGACTGATAGTGTACGAGTAGCTCAGCCAATCAGGTTGCAGCATTCGCATTAGTATACTAGTAGAATTCTACTAATATCAAATATACACTATAAAACAAGGCAGCATGTTGCTGTCAACCTATTAGCTGGGGTATGGTCGTCATCTTATGCGACTCCACCTTCGTCGTCCTCCTTGTGCTTACGCGCCCACGAGCAATACCGCTAGCTATGTTAACCATGAGAAAATCAATTCACGGGTTTCCTTTCCGCTTGACGGCCCTTCGGGCCACCGGAACTACGCAACTATGAAAATCGCTAAGTTCACGACAAATTTATGGCTGGGCCATAGTTGACTGAAGGAAATAGTTAGGAAACTTTGCAAAGTTCTTTGTTGTATGTTTTTTTAACAATTAGACTACGAGCCCGAGTTTTCTACGAGCAGATAGTCAACGAGGCGCAGCCGAGTTGACTATCGCTCGTAGAAAACTCGGGATCGTAGTCTAATTGTTTTAGTATAAATTTACCGTAGTCTTATTGCATAAAAAGAAAAAAAAATGTGAAGTAACGCGTAGAAAAGAACTGTTTTAAAAATGTTACATCAGGTTCAAACGTGCTGCGTGATGTGCACTGATGCGTAACTATTGACTATCAGCAGATAGTCAACGGTAATATAGCCAATCAAATTCACGGATTCACAATAGACTACAGTAAATTTATACTAATTTGGGTGATGACCCTGAAATATACCTGCCAAACAACAAAAGACGATTAATTATGCTCATACAACTGACCAATAGAAACATTGTGATTATGTAATTCATGCATAGTCAATGAACATAAAACAAAAGATGTGCAGGGTCAAGGGCCTTCAAACATAGTCCTAGCCATTTCCCTCTAGAAACTATGGCTAGACTCGATTGAAGTCAGAAACCATAACATAGCCGAATTTTTTGACATTTAAAAAATTCCATACAGAGCCATGCTGGTCTAAAATACTCTGAATGCTCAGCAGTCAGCGCTGGTTCAAAAAATTTTGTCACAACTAGACTTTGGCTTACACTGATGTCTATCATGTTCTCGGGGCTCGCATTTCTAAACGAACATAGAACGCTTTCAAGAGGTTTTTAAAAAGACTGTTTCCGTCTTTTTGGAAGGGCCGGAGCTCAATCACTATGTTTAGAAATTCAATTTGTCTCAATTGATGTCATAACTATTATGTACATAAATTTTGAAAGACAACTTTACATAGGTAAATTAAAGATCAATGAATCAAAAGCTGGTTTGCAAAGATAAGCCCTGAAGCTGAAGAGCATGGGTGGCAAAGCTGGTCCTGCAAAGAAAAAGACCAAATTAAATGGCAAAAATGCATCCCTCTTCGATACACCCCACCCTCCGGGGGTAGACCCTGGGGACCCCGCTTCAATCAGCTGGAAGCAATAGACCCAGCCTGTCTGCCCCAAGCCTCCTTGACAGAAGCTGGGCTTTCAAGCGCAGCAAAGGCCTGCCTAATGCTAACAGGAAGGAGAAAACGTTTGTTCCCAAATTGACACTGTTTTTATGAAATCAAACATATTTGTAAGAAAATTGTTTTAATTTCCTCCAAATGTAGGGCACTAAAGAGCTTTATTCGTCATGTGATTGGCCGCGTGGCCCAATGGATAAGGCAAAAAAACATGCTTGGTACTCTAAAATTATATAGAGATTTTTTTGGATCAAAGTCCCATTCTGACTTCTTTATTAAAGTTTTCTATGGTTATTTCGAAAAGCCAAATACATTTGTTATTTTTTTACTTGATGAATTTCCTGACGTTGGACTTCATTATAATCATATCTTTATAAAAAAAATGACACAGTTTTCATAAATACATAGACATAAATATTTACAAAAATTCTTTTCTGATTTCCTCTAAATGTTAGGCATTAAAGAGCTTTTTCCTTTATGCTATTAGCCGCGTGGCCCAATCGATAAGGCATCCGAGTTCGTGTCGGAAGATTGAGGGTTCGAGTCGACCCTTCGTGCTCGCTTTCTTTTTCGTCATAAAACAAAAATAATTGCTCAGCATTTTGAAATTTTCACAGATTTTTTTCAATGCTAAGTCTCATTCTAAACTCTTTGGAGTTTTCTATGGTTGTTTGGAAAAGCCAAAAACGATTCTCAATTTTTTACTTGGCGAATTTCCTGACGTTTAGCTTCATCGTCATCATACCTTTTTCTTTACTTGACGAAGTTCCTGATGTTGAGCATTCGTATAATCATACCTTTACAAAAATTTTGACACCGGTTTCATACATTAGGGACCTTTAGATCGGAAGACGAGGACGACTACGAGTACGAGTTTTCCATACTGAGCATGCGCATAAGGTTTGGAGGCCGACATTTTTCGAAGTGCGCGTGCTCAGAACAGAAAACTCGTACTCGTAGTCGTCCTCGTCCTCCGATCTTAAGGTCCCTATTAAGACGTGATTAGAGCAATTCTTTTTTGATCTCCCCCAATGCAAAGCATTAAAGAGCTTTATCGTTCATGTAATTGGCCGCGTGGCCTAATGGATAAGGCGTCCGACTTCGGATCGGAAGATTGAGGGTTCGAGTCCCTTCGTGGTCACTTCCTTTTTCGTCACAAAACACAATAACTGCTCAGCAGTCAAAAATTTTCACAGACTTTTTAGGCGGAAAGTCCCATTCTAACCTCTTTCGAGTAATCTACGGTTCTTTGCAAAATCCAAAAATGTTTCTTATTTTTTTACTTGACGAAATTCCTGATGTTTAGCATCATCATAATTATGCCTTTATAAACATTTTGACACGATTTTTATAAACTAAGGCCTAGGGCAAACGTCGAATCCAACTCGCGAATATAATTCATCGAACCTATTTATTTTGAAATAGGCGCATGAATGATGCGACGTTTGCTGCAATTAAATTCGACTCAAATTAATCGATTCGACTCTAGCATAGGTTCGAGTTGCCAACTCGGATAATGCGACAGCGGCTCGGCGTGCCGGCAAACGTCGCTCCAAACACGCGCCGAACTCAATTCATAAATCATGCAAATTACAAAATAATTTATTTAAATGTGATAGACTGGGCAAATGCCACAAAAATACATACTCCCCCATCTGCCAAACACTATTTCCCCCAACCTCGTTCCCAGGACCTTTTCCCTGGCTTGGGGGCGGGGCGGGAAAAGGCCCTGGGATCGGCTGGTCACATGATCTCAGAACACCCAAATATATTGGGTGTACTAAATTAACATATGTTAGACGGAACTTTCAAGATGGCGGCCTCTTCGAGTAAACCAAAGTTTTTGTCAGTGCTTCGTCGAGTCGAATTTTCTTTAAATAACGGTAATTTTCCATCTCTGAATTTAAAACCTCTTCAAATGAAGTGTTTCGAATATATGCTGGAAGGTCAGGATGTTATTGGAGTACTACCTACTGGATTTGGCAAGTCGATGCTCTTTCACCTTCTACCTCATTTCATTCCTGTGAAGACCACCAAGAACATAGTTATTGTGGTATGTCCGTTAAATTCCATCATTGAAGATCAGCTGAAAGTCTTAAAAGCTCGGAGGATAACCGCTGATGTCTTACAGCTTGCTGTAAACGAGAAGGAACCAACCGAGAACTTGTCCGGAAATGAACAAGAACCAAGCGAGCACGTGGTCCCAGATTCAACGAAGTTTCCTGGAGATGTGGCTAATGGCAACACTTCAATTGTATTCGCCCATCCAGGCTCTGTTAAGTAAGGAGGGTCGAGAGCTGATGGGAAGCAAAGTCTTCCAGGACAATGTTGTTGCCTGCATTGTTGATGAAGCTCACTGTGTTGAATTATGGTAAGTAAAATATTCATGTCATGTTTGTTACAGACTTAGCTTATATCTGAGAAGTCTAAATCTCGGTTACGGCAACGACATGTAGTACAATTCGGCAGAAAGCTGCTCTATTCTCTATCTGTTTATATACAACTACATGCATACTTTGCTTGCTCACAACAAAATTATCACTGCAATAGCCCTTATGCATGATGAAATCAGACAAACGAATTTCACCACCAAGCCTCGTTTTTAAAATGCAAATTGCAAATTTTATTGTGGACAAATGCCCTAGGCAGCAAAGATCTAAAGAATTCGTTCGTGAAAACAACAAGAAGGTATCTGAGTTTTGACAAAATTTCTTGCAAACGAGGCTTGATGGTGAATTTTGAGTGCGTGAAGTAATCATGCATAAGCACTATTGTGTTGAACTTTGCAGCTCAGGGTTTATTTTTCTTTTTCAGGGGTGAAGATTTTAGAAAAGACTTCAAAGACCTGTCAGTGTTGAAGGCGTTCTTTCCCAGTGTACCTACCATGGCTCTGACAGCAACAGCACCACCTCATTTATTGAGAGACTTGAAACAAAGTCTGCGATTGAAAAATGACTGCAAAATTGTAGCACGAAACCCTAACCGAGTGAACATATACCTGGACAAGAAAGTGCGCCTGAGTAATCACCATGGGAATGAAAGTTATGACAGAATCCTTGAACCCATTGTCAACGAACTGGCAATTCAAAGAGAAAACTACCCAATGACAATCATTTATTTAAAACTGAAATACTGTGGATATGCGTATGGCTTATTTGAAAGAATATTGAAAGACAAACAGTATGTTGGAGAAACATCAGAACCCACTGCAAGACTGTTTGCACAGTTTCATGCCCCCCAAACTAGTCGCATGAAGAGAGACATAATATCAGAAATAAAGAAAGAACAATCAAGGGTGAGGGTGCTATTTGCAACATCAGCACTTGGCATGGGGGTTGATGCTCCTTATGTAACCAACATCATTCACATAACTCCACCAAGTAGCCTTGAAGCTTACATGCAAGAAATTGGTCGTGCTGGCCATACAGGACTTTCATCATGTGCTACCCTTTATTACAATAACTCTGACATTGGAAATAATAAAAAACATGTCGAAGAATCAATGAAATCATATTGCAGATCAGAAGACACCTGTCAAAGGAAACTCCTTCTGGATTACTTTGGATTCTCCAGTGTTCAACAAGAGAACTGTTGCTGCGTATGCGATGGCAAGTTAAATACAACTGAAGAGGATCTCCCCCAAGCTATTACAAGCAAGGTCAGATTTCTACCGAGCAATAACCGTGCTATCCTTGAAAGGTTAATCAGGAGTACAATTTCTGACCATGAGTCGCAAGCAACATCAGAGGAGGGTTCAATGCTATTTGACATTTCTGTGGATAAGAATCTGGTTGCAAAGGTTATGGAGGGAGTTGAATTTATTGCATCAGAAGCAGACTTGTTGAAATCATTTGGCATATGGGATGAAACCTGTTCTTCTGAAATCTTTTCGCTTATATCTGAGCACACTGCTGTGTGTACAACTGAAATGGACTCCGATGATGATTAGAACATCAACATAAATTGTAAATACTGTCAAATACTGATCGTGATTTATTCTCTTGAAACACTCTGTTGATTCAATGATATTTAATTATTTCTGTTGTTACCATAACACTGCTCAGTTTGTCTTTGCTTATATCTGAGCACAATACTGTGTACGACTGAAGTGAACTCTGATGATGATCAGAACATCATAAATTGTAAATACTGTGAACTAGTAGACTTGAATTACTGTAGAAATATCTTGATTTACTCCCTTAAAACACACTAGTGATATTCAATTACTTCCATGTTGTTGCCATGACAATGATTGGTTTGTCTTGATCTAATCACACATATAACATATGTAGAACTGAAATGAACTCTGATGATGATCAAAACATCATCCTAAATTGTAAATACTGTGAACTGCTGTACATATATCTGGATTTACTCTCTTAAAGTGTCTATACCGCCAAAAAGTTATTTTAGGTTTTCATCATCTCTATAACATCTAAAAATGTCTTCAAACCCAAAGAAGTGAATTCCGGTGCTTTTTGGCATAAAATCAAGCTTTAAATCTCCCGCCTCGGCCACGCCCAATGAAGATGACCGCGTAATGTTAGATTGGTGACGAATGACGTCACTTCAGGAATATCTCGAAGCTTTATGCTTTTATTTTGCTTGCTTGACGACCGCATTGCTTCGCAAACTTCAATTTGTTTGTTTTTTGGTGATGAAAACTCCTCACCACTACTGAAACAACAATTACCTAAACTAGAAGAATCGCATGATTCCTGACTTGACGTCACGACCCATTCAGAAACCCAGACTCTATTCTGCACTGACTCACGGTCAACTTCATTGGGCGTGGCTGAAGCGGGAACTTTAAGGCGATATCTTAGGGCGTTAAAATCTCAGAATCCAATTTTTTTTCTTAGAATACCTTTTTACACAGTATAGAGCTACCATAACTATAAAAACCCTGTTGGCAGTATAGACACTTTAATACACACTATTGATATTTAATTATTTCTGTTTTTACCACGACATTGATCAGTATCTGAGCTCAGTTCTATTGAACTCTGATGATCATCAGAACATCATCATAAATTGTAAATACTGTGAACTTCTGTGGAGATATCTGGATTTACTCTCTTAATACACACTGATATTTAATTATTTCTGTTGTTACCATGACACTGATCAGTATCTGTGCTCAGTAGTATATGTAGAACTGAAATGAACTCTGATGATGATCAGAACATCATCATAAATTGTGAATACTGTGAACTACTGTATGTGGATATATCTGGATTGACTTTCTTAATATACACTATTGATATTTAATTATTTTTGCTCTTACCATGACACTGATCAGTAACTTCAATCAGTACTACAGTGCAGCTCAGATATATCCGAACTACGCATACGCGTATTATACGCTCGTATTTTGCGTATACGCGTATGTCAATACGCGCACATACGCGCGTATATACGCGCGTATATGTCTCTTTGTTATGCATTCCCATAAGATTCTTTATATGAAGCATTGTTGGTCAAACAAAGGACATATTACATGTATTCTATGGGAATGAAAAAGGCTTTAAAGCGAAATTTGCATATTGTTAAAACGTCATGCCGATCAATGAAAGCTATCACATTTTGAGTTTTCGATCACTTCGCAAATTCATCGACAAACTACCGTTTCTTTGGCACTTGCTTGATCTTAAGCCTCCAAAAATGGGAAGAAAATTGAAACAGTCGCTTGAAATCCCTATCTTAACACGTGAACTTTCTGTTTTTACAAGGAAAGATCTGTGTTTCGGCACGGGTCGCAAGTCGTTTGCGAAATATTTTTTTGTCTGAATTTAGCGTCCTTAAGATCAATCCTCGTCGAAAAAATTATATCTCCGGTTATATTTGACACAGATCATTCATTCAAACGGTAAAATGCTCTTTTCTTGACGAAAAATTTGTTTGTCAAAGCTTTTATGATGCGCCGTTCACGTTCAGTTATTTTTTACTTCAAGGAAAAGTTCTGTTTCACACGCGTCAGCAAGTCGCTTGCGAGATGTTTATTGTCGAAAGCGTTCCAAAGACCTTGTCGAAAAAATTTTATCTCTGGTTATATTTGACTCAAATCGTTCATTCGAACGGTAAAATGCTCTTTCTTTAACCAAATAATTGTTTATCAAAGTTTCTGTGGTGCGCCGCTCACGTTTAATTATGTTTTACTTCAAGGAAAATTTCTGTGTTACGGCAAGCGTCGGCAAGTCACTTGCGAGATGTTTGCCTAATTAGGCGTTCCGAAGACCTCGTCGAAAAAATTATATCTCCAGTTATATTTGACACAAATCGTTCATTGAAACGGTAAAAGGCTCTTTCTTTAACCAGATAATTGTTTATCAAAGTTTCTATGGCGCGCCGCTCACATTTAGTTATTTTTTCTTCAAGGAATAGTTCTGTGTTTCGCCGGCACGCGTCGCTCGAAATATCCTTTCTAGTCAATTAAAAACTCTGCCAAGTGCAAAATGTTGTTTCAGCCGAGTCAGTCTCACAAAAACAGTCACCACATTGTTTTCATTTGTTTTCACAATTTTTAAGCGAAACAATCGTATTTGAGTGAAGTTAAGATTAATTCCCAGTTACTATTCTGAGAACAGGAATGAAACTGACATAAAACTCAAAGTCCTAAATTATTTTATTCACTTGCACTGTTTAATATTCACTTACAATATAAAAGTCCTAAATTATTTTATTTAACTTACAATGTTATTAACGGCGAACAAAAAATGCATCTATTGACAGAGACCTACTGGCTACGATCCGGGACCGCTTTCCTATTACGCAAATAGGCGTCGATTGCTCTTCGGCAATCGCGCCATAGAAGTTCTTGTTGAGCTAAGGAGGCCGGAAAAAACCTAAAAACAATTTCCTTTATCTTCAAAATTTTCCCGGGATTTAGGGGAAGCTTGCCCCCGACTCCCCTAACATTGCGCCCCTCAAGTTCACTGGGCGTGAACATATGCCGAAGCAGCTGGACAGAAAAGTTCCTCTCTGAAGTTGACTTCGAGCGCAATTGAAAAATGACGTCGTCGTCAGCAGACTGAGAAGGACAAGGCTGAGAATCGAGATCTGGGACAGACAGCGTCGGTACTGGAGGAACTGGAGGAGCTGGAGGAGCTGGAGGAGCTGGAGGAGCTGGAGGAGCTGGAGGAACTGAGGAAGTACGCGTAGGCAGGACTGGAACGTTTGGCTGTTCATGGGCCCCAGAAAGAACAGCAATTAATGCGTCGAGACGTTCTTGTGTTTGCCGCTGTTGTTCGGCGAGCTGCTTTTGGCGCTCAGAGATTTCCTTCAAGTATCCAAGGATTTCTGGCTGGTTGTCCGGTAACGTAGCGAACAGACTTCGTTGGACTGGCCGAACAGGGGACACTCCCTGCAAGGGACTGGATGCCACTCTCGCAATCTGTGGAGACGGTCGAACTACATGTATGGCCTGCGGGGAAGCTGCTGGCATCTGTTCTGGTGAATCTGGTATCGCCGCTATCAGATGGGGCGGATTAACTTGCGGTGGCTTGTACAGGGAGACAACAGTGGCCTGTAAATTCGAGAGAAGCACATTTTAGAATAAAAGAGTAATGACACAAATACGTCAACAACGATACTGCGATCTAATAAAGTTCTAAGCATGCGAATCTATGCAACACAACTTTTGTTTTTGTTGCATTCAGCCATAAGTTTTCCATCTCCTTTCTAAGTCAATATTTAGGCGAAATCTCACTTTGCCTCTTTGCCATTTTTCTATTTTAGTTACAGGCGAAATTTGAATGTTCCGTGAAATTAATTACCACTAAAATGTTTGTTGTGACCTGAAATTGCGAGTGAGAATTAAAAAAGGATTCAAACTTTTCTTCGGGCCTTAGAAACTAAAAAAGGTGTAAAAGGTGTGATCACTTGTATAATTTCATTGCGAACCAATTGAATTTTACGCAATTTATGAATCGCAACGTTAAAATACAAACTAGAAGATTGTATTCACCAAGTGTGCCCGTTGTGCTTTTTCGTTATTTTCGCTGTTTTGGGCGTTTTATGCCACTACAAACCTACCTTTTGTGTGTCCGTTGTGCTTTTTCGTTATTTTCGCTGTTTTGGGCGTTTTATGCCACTACTTGGAAGACCAGTAGTGGCATCAAACGCCCAAAACAGCGTAAATAACGAAAAAGCACAGCAGACACACAAAAGGTAGGTTTGTTTTAATCATCTTACTTAAAATATGTGGATATTTCAAAGTATTTAGCGTTGTAAATCAACGATATTTTATTCCCCATACAAAGTCTTACAACGCGCTCAAATTCTCAACGGTTTTCGCGTAATCTAACACCGCGGAAGATGAAAGGTTACGTTCCAACGTACGCCTGTGTTCTAACTTGGTGAATACAATCTTCTAGTTTGTATTTTAACGTTGCGATTCATAAATTGCGTAAAATTCAATTGGTTCGCAATGAAATTATACAAGTGATCACACCTTTTACACCTTTTTTAGTTTCTAAGGCCCGAAGAAAAGTTTGAATCCTCTTTTTTTTTTTTCAGGTCACAACAAACATTTTAGTGGTGATTAATTGTTCATTACACGGTAGCCGGTCGTTTCGCTAACGAGTCGTTTCGCTAATGTCCAGTTCGCTAACGTCTAATTCGCTAATCGTCTCCAAAGAAGTGATAATAATAAAAGTTCTTGTGTTCTTGTGTTGTGTATTGATCAAATAGTAATATAAACCTGACACTCAATGCATATATAGATTAATATTCTTCGTTCTTTTATCCACTGCCAAGCTAAATATTTTTAAACAGATTTGATAAATAGTAAGTTGGATTCAGTAAGTCCAATACACTTAAGCAACTTGACAACGTCAGCAAATCGACTGAACAGATTAGCGAATCGTCTCAGTACGTTAGCGAACTGTGAAACGATCGTGAATAGTGAAACGATCGACATTTATGCGGTGAACGTAGAAGCGAAGAGGAGAAACGGTTAAGCATAGCTGGGTACGGTTGAATCGATTTTGATACAGTTTTAGTGTATCGTTAGTAGCGAACTCTAAGCATAACATCAAAGTTTCATACCAGTTCTGGCTCTTTCTTCTTTTTACGTGCGGTAGCTGCATCGCCACCTCCCGCTTTAGCTGTACTCTTTCTTTTCTTGGCTGGTTTTGGCTGAGGCGCTGGCTCTGGTTCTGACTGTGGCTGTGGCTGTGGCTGTGGCTGTGGCTGTGGCTCTGGCTCTGGAATCTCTGGGTTCTCCAAGACTGGAAACAGATGTGCGTTTGCGGGGTCCGTTAAGAATTCAAGTCCGAGGTCATCCAGTTTCGAGTCATCATCTGCGTAAGAACAACCGTGGCAAGTTAGCAAAAACATTAAAGTAAAAGCCTATGGTCAAAGTGGACAAACATACATACCATTCACTGCAATAATATCAGCTTCCAGCACGTCGGGTCCATACTTTAGCATAACCCTGCTTCCCTTACTGACATTATCTCCGCTAATTACTTTCACGATTTTGCTAAGTGGAACAACACTTAGCGTCCAGTCGCAATCAAAATAAAACAATCCGTACTTTGGAACCTTAAGAGCCGCGCGCAAGGACATGTTGACTAGTTACTGCTAAGGTCAGTTCTAGAGTTGTGTAGAAATACGGTCTAAATACCTTTTTATACCCTCCCCCGGATCAGATTGCAAAAGAAGCAGCCAATAACATCTTTTTCTTTAATGTCTTTTGAAGTCGTTAGCACCAATCACTTTAATTAGTTTGTCAGCGTCTTTATCTTAATTTGCACAACAATAGAGAAAAGATGTTCTCTGGGATCAAGCAGTCACTCTTGCATTAGCAATCATGGGAAGAACACCAGAACACGTGAAGATAAGAATTGTATCGCTTTCTTCGAAATCAAAAAGTATTAATGCCGTTGTTAGACAACTTCAAGATGAAGGCATAAAAATAAGACGTCAAACCGTAGCCAGAATTATAAAGAGGTACAACGAGGAGGGATCCCTAGCAGACAAACCAGCTTCAGGCCGTAAACCAATCTTGATGTTGGAACAGATGACTTTCATCGATGAAAAGATGGAGGCAAACGACGAATTGACTGCAGTTGGTAAGAACTTAATTGAAATGATCACCGTGGTCAGAGAAACAATTTATTCTAATCGATTTCAATTTACAATTTCAGGACTCCAGAAACTCTTGTATAGCGAGCTAGGTGTTCACTTATCAACAGCTACGATCAAACGAGCAAGAAAAAAACTGGGATGGAGGAAATGTGGGCCTCGGTACTGCCAAATTGTTCGAGAGGCAAATCGCGTCGCCCGCCTTGCGTTTGCGCAGCAATGTTTGGACAACAATGAAGATTTCGACAATGTTATCTTCACTGATGAAAGCACAATCTGGTTGGAGCGCCATGGAAAAGTATGTTTCAGAAAAGAGGGGACACCTGGCAAACTTAAGCCTCGCGGTAAACATCCTTTCAAGGTGAACATATGGGCGGGCATTTCAAAGCGGAGTGCTACTCCAGTCCTCATCTTTACGGGAATCATGAAAAAAGAATTTTACGTCGGGGAGATCCTGGAAAAAGTGCTGTTGCCTTTCACGCAGAGTACATTCCCAGATGGTGACTATCGGTTCCAGCAGGACAACGATCCTAAACATAAAAGTAAGTTCATTACTCTTTCTTTTCTTCCTATTGACACAGTAGCACAGTTTCTTTAGAAACTAAGCCTTTCATTCTTTAGCTCTTACTAACCGAGCTAAGTCGGTCTGTATGGGAGAATCTTGACCGAGGTCAAGATTCTCCCATACAGACCGGCTTAGCTCGGTTAATAAGATGTTTATTATATGGCGAAAACAAGAACAATTTAGTTCGTTTAAGGTAAGTGGTTTGTACTAACTGACATTTAGATGGAAAAATCGAGACCGCAGTCAATATCCATTTCAGCCAATCAAATTCGTGAATTTGGTACTTCCCAGTCCTTGTGAGACAGAGCCATATAATAAATTCCAGTATAAACTTTACACCAAACCCGACGGCACTTAATTGTCCAAAACATTTCCTTTAATTCTAGGTAAACTGGCAATGGACTTCGTGAGAGATAAAGGAATAAATTACTGGCCAACACCTGCCGAAAGTCCCGACCTCAATCCTATCGAGAACTTGTGGCATGAGTTAAAACATTTTCTGCGTGTCATCGTAAAACCCATGAACAAGGAGGAGCTGATTCAGGGGATCCACCGGTTCTGGGACACTGTCACTCCAGAGAAGTGCAAGCGATACATCGGCCACCTCAACAAAGTGCTCCCAGCTGTGGTTGAGCGCGAGGGGAGAGCTTCAGGCTACTGAAACTACCCCAACCCAAACAAACGGCTCCTTTAGGAGCCACCAAATAAAATAAAAGTCATGACCAACAGCAAACCATAGTGAGATTATTACCCTATCAGTTAGACTTCAAAGTCCACATTTAGTTGATTTATCTGTAAGGTTGTTTTGACTTTTGTGCCTCGTTGGCAAGTCGCTTAGCATTCAATAGTTGACTAGGTCTCTCTCGTGGAAAAAATTATAGCTCTGGTTTTATTTGACACAAATCATCCATAAAAAAACGGTGAAATAATCCCGTTCAGTTTAATGTTTTCCCTTCAAGGAAAAGTCTCGTATAAAAACGTGTTTTGGCTCGCGTAGGCAGGTCGTTTGCAAAATACTTTTTTGAGTTCTAACTCCTTCTTTAGCCAAATAATTGTTTACCAAAGTTTCTATGGCTCGCCGCTCACATTTATTTATATTTTACTTCAAGGAAAAGTTCTGTGTTTCGCACGCTTCGGCAAGTCCGCTTGTGAGATCTTTATTGTCTGAAGCCGCCATTCCGAAGACCTTGTGGAAAAAAAATATATCTCCGGTTATATTTGACACAAATCGTTCATTCAAACGGTAAAATGCACTTCCTTTGACAAAATAATTGTTAATCAAAGTTTCTCTGGTGCGCCGTTTACGTTTAGTTACTTTTTACTTCAAGGAAAAGTTTTGTTTCGCACGCTTCGGCAAGTCGCTTGTGAGTTGTTTATTGTCTGAGGCCGCCATTCCGAAGACCTTGTGGAAAAAATTATATCTCCGGTTATATTTGACACAAATCGTTCATTCAAACGGTAAAATGCTCTTTCTTCAACTAAATAATTATTTATCAAAGCTTCTATGGTGCGCCGCTCACGTTTAGTTACTTTTTACTTCAAAGAAACTTTCTGTGTTTTGGCAAGCGTCGGCAAGCCACTTGAAAGATGTTTTGTCTAATTACACGTAGGCGTTCCGAAGACCTTTTCGAAAAAATTATATCTCCGGTTATATTTGACAGAAATCGTTCATTCAAACGGTAAAATGCTCTTTCTGTAACAAAAAAAAGGTTCATCAAAGTTTCTATGGTGCGCCGCTCACGTTTAGTTAATTTTTACTTCAAGGAAAAATTCTGTTCTCGGCACGGTTCGGCAAGTCACTTGCGAGATGTTTATCTTGTCTAAGGCATTCGTTCCCAAGAGGCGAAGACCTCGTCGAAAAAATTATATCTTCGGTTATATTTGGCACAAATCGTTCACTCATACGGTAAAATGCTCTTTCTTTAACCAAATAATTGCGCGTCGCTCACATTTTGTTATTTTTAAGTTTCTTCAAGGAAAAGTTGCGTGTTCCGGCACGCGTTTCCAAGTCGCTTGCTTGGACTGTGTTAACACGTTATCTTTCGGTTGTGTTTGGTCCATGAAGATAGGATTGAATTAAAAAGCGTGTATCCCCGGTTCTATTTGACAAAAAACAGTAAATTTTTTAGTTAATGGCAAAATAATCTCCCTTTTAATTAATGTTCAGTCAGTTGATTTTCTGTCAAAGTGATCAATTGCAAAATGGTTTCGGCTAACATTTTGCCAAGTCTAGTCTGAAGAGTCTGAAGACATACGCGCGTAAACTGTATACGCGTATTCAGAATAATGAAAACTCTTTCTTGCTCTGTGGCAAGAAACAATGACCTGTTAAGAAAAGAAGAAACAATAGGTTAGCTCATACATACTAATGAGTCATACGCGCATATACTGTATACGCGTATGTGCGTATATGTATACGCGTATACGCGTATTGGGCTGACGCGCATTACGCGTATATTTTGGTTCGGATATATCTGAGCTGCACTGTATATGCAGAACTGAAATGAACTCTGATGATGATCAGAACATCATAAATAATATTGTAAATACTGTACACTTTGAATTCTGTCTTAAATAGACCTCCATAGAATAGAACTCTGGTGATGATTAGAACATCAAAATATCTCAAATTGTAAACACTGAACATTGATTTACTCTCCTAAAATACACTATTGATTAACTAGGCCTCAAGGACCTTCATTTAAGTGTATTTTTAAGTTGATAATTCATCCAAGTGTTTGGCTAACCACTGATGAAAGTCAACAATATTTAAATATCTCAGAGGAGACCTTTTAATGTCAGGGAAGCTGTCATGAAATCTTGCTGACATATGATTGAAAGGATTCAAGCGTACTAAGTCAGACACCATTTCCTTCTCATCTTTAAGTGAGTCACGTGTTGTATGTTGCACAGATGTCTTGTGTATCCCTACAGAAGAGTCAAATTTCTCTACAATCTGATGGATGCCAGTGGTTGCTTTGCAGACCTTGCTAATAGAGTTCAGGGTTTTGTTTGGCCCCTGCCTTTGGACAATGCTTTTACTGCAGCGGTTTGAAATTTCTTGGGCCAGGTCGTCTTCAATATTTCTTCCAGCACCACCCCTCCAATTTACAAAAAATCCCCATTTAAACTGTTCAGCCAGGCGTGGAGTTAACAGGCACTCAATTTGGGCTACACTCACAAACATTTCAATGGCATATTTGCTGTAAGCCCCCATTGACTTGAAAACTGACAGCAAGAGTTTCTGGTTGATGAGGTTTCTGCTGCCATCTCCCTCTGCTGCAGTGTCCTTCATTTGCATGACAAGAATAGCCAAGAAAATAAAACAAAGGGCATAATTCTTGACAAAATCATCATCATTGCAGCAGTCATTGACATCTGCTTTCTGTAAAAGAAACTTGTCAATGAACTTGCCAAAAGCATCATCAAAGTACTTTTTCTTGTTTTCCAAGGTCTCGCGTGCAATTTTTTCTGGGAATTTATGCATTGAGGGCCTCTCCTCAAGGTCTGACATCCCAAAAAAGTGCATAGCAGCAGTTACTATGTAAGCTTTCCCCACACTGAGGAACAACTCTCCGCTTCCTTCATAGGAGTCAAGAACTTTGGAAGGGGTAGCATTCCTTCTATTGTATTTCTCCCTGAAGTACTTTAAGGTGCCAACTTGATTGACAGACTCTGCTTTGTGAAGAAATGAGTACGAATACTGCAAAAGGGATGCTTTGGTATGCCACATCACTGGTTTAAAAGGCGAGCAATGTTCAAAACGATCAGCTGCTGTGTGAGAACCAGACAGCAAATCTTTGGCACCTGCAAATCTCACACGAGTTAGCTGATCACCTGCAAATGCAATCTTCATATCCCTCATTGGGTCATCATGGGTGTCTTGTTGGTGTGCATTGGTCTGTCCAGGTGCTGCAGGTCCTTCAGGAATTGGTGGATTATCTGTGTGTGGCATTTCATCTAGCAACCCTGCTTGAACATAGATTTCAGCAATCCACTTTTCATAAGTTCTTAGAATGTTAACACAATCATCATACTTTGATTCGTTTGCATTGATGATTGGCAGGCTTACTATGGTGGACTTCTCTGACATTTGTTGGCTGTACTCATGAGAAATGTGGTCAGGGATAACAGCTTTCAAAAACTTAAATTTGGGGAAGAACTCAAGAACAATTCGCCCAACAATGATCTTGGCACATTCTGCATATCTTTTCCACTCAGGTACATTTAAAGAAAAATTATGTCGAGGGAAATCTTTAATGTTCCCTTTGGGGCTGTCATTGGGCAAGTGATTGAGGTTGATTCTGTTTTCAATCAGGTTACTGGCAAACAAGTGCAGATCATCATTCTGGATTTCCTTTCTCATGTGTCCCTTCAAAATTTTCAGATCCCAGTTGTCACCTGTGCCTCGAAACACACTACCTTTCTTTACTTGCTGCACTACTACATCTGAAAAGTGACCTCCCAAGAGCTTTAGCAGGGTATCCCTTCTCCCAGTCGACAGGCACACACCAAGTTTGTTCAGTCGTTCTTGAAGCTAAGACAAGGGGAGCAGAAGAAAGGGTCAAATTCAGCATAGATGCAATGACGATCTCTTATTTTCAATTCATTGCAAAGATCACTTATTATTATATGGACATGAGTGTTCTACTGAAAATACAACACATGTAAAATCCATATGAAACTAAATCCAGGACCCAAGTGGCATATTGTCCATAACCTCACTGGTGAAAAATTTATTTATGACTTTCATGGTTACTTTTGCAACCATGTTGTCAATATACAAAAAGACAACTGAAAATGTGGTGTGTGAAAAACACCATTTTTTACTACAGTAGTTCGTAAAATAACGTTTTACCACCCAAAAATAAAACTCATATCTTCATGCCGCTGTGTAAATATGCTATAGATAATATGATTTTTAATGGATTCTTTAAATAGAGTCTCAATCACAGCCTACCTAAGTATTGACTAACTAATGACACCAAACTACCAAACAATAACAAAAGTTCTGTCAAGCTTTGTGTGAAAAGAGGTTCAACCACAGATTGTATTCAGTGTATTAATTGACGACACTACCGCAGTAGGAGTAAGGGAGATAATAAAGGAAAGCAATGATTGCTTTATACATCATCAGCTTATATATTATATTTCTAACCTTTTTGGTACATCCACCTTCAATGACGAGAACTGTATTCACACGTTTCACCAGGTTCAATTCATGCCACCTCTCGTTCATAAGGATCGAGTACAAAAAACTGTACTTTACTTGAAGCTCAAGCTTTGTTTCTGCGACGGAGTCCTGCTTGCCAGACACTGCGTTCATAAGCTCGACTAAAAAAGGGAGGTTCGTCTTCAATTCAAGCCACACTTTGCCAAAATCAAAGTCTTTCATGCTATCATAATCATTTCCATACAAAACGGAACCGTGCGAACGCTTGCACAGCTTTGCACACGATGTTTTCAACTCCTCGCTAACGGCTTTTTTCAACTCTTCAACAACACTTGGACAGTGATCTTTCAAGATAGCCGCTAACACAGCAGCATCCTTGTGGCTGACGGCTTGTACAATCATTTTCTGTTGTCTTTCAGTCAGTAACGACTGAGCTTCAAATAATGATGTACAGTCATTGTCTCCTGTCGATTTAGGCCTTAAAACAGTTGCAGCTTGCTGAGTTGGAAATGAAGGCTGCTCTACAGATCTTGATGTCGCTGGCGTCGACGGCTGATCCACTAAGTTATTGTGCAATCATGTCCGGTAGCATCTTGCGGTGTTGAGAAAGACAAGTGTTCTACAGACCTCAAAGTATTTCGCGTCGGCTGATCCGCAGAAGAGGTTGAGCAGTTATCTCCTGTTGGTTTAGGCATTACAACTGTCGCAGCTTGTGGAGTTGAGAAGGAGAGCTGCTTTCTTGTTGGTGTAGTTGGCTTCGACGGCCCATCCGCGTGCAAAGAGCTTTCGGATGGCATATTCGTTGACAGTAAACGCTTCGACGGCTGAAGCGAAGAAGGCGAAAGCTTTCTGCCGAATTGTACTACATGTCGTTGCCGTAACCGAGATTTAGACTTCTCAGATATAAGCTAAGTCTGTAACAAACATGACATGAATATTTTACTTACCATAATTCAACACAGTGAGCTTCATCAACGATGCAGGCAACAACATTGTCCTGGAAGACTTTGCTTCCCATCAGCTTTCGACCCTCCTTACTTAACAGAGCCTCTGGATGGGCGAATACAATTGAAGTGTTGCCATTAACCACATCTCCAGGAAACTTCGTTGAATCCGGGACCACGTGCTCGCTTGGTTCTTGTTCATTTCCGAACAAGTTCTCGGTTGGTTCCTTCTCGTTTACAGCAAGCTGTAAGACATCAGCGGTTATCCTCCGAGCTTTTAAGACTTTCAGCTGATCTTCAATGATGGAATTTAACGGACATACCACAATAACTATGTTCTTGGTGGTCTTCACAGGAATGAAATGAGGTAGAAGGTGAAAGAGCATCGACTTGCCAAATCCAGTAGGTAGTACTCCAATAACATCCTGACCTTCCAGCATATATTCGAAACACTTCATTTGAAGAGGTCTTAAATTCAGAGATGGAAAATTACCGTTATTTAAAGAAAATTCGACTCGACGAAGCACTGACAAAAACTTTGGTTTACTCGAAGAGGCCGCCATCTTGAAAGTTCCGTTTAACATATGTTAATTTAGTACACCCAATATATTTGGGTGTTCTGAGATCATGTGACCAGCCGATGCCAGGGCCTTTTCCCGCCCCGCCCCCAAGCCAGGGAAAAGGTCCTGGGAACGAGGTTGCATTTTCCACACTCCGCACTCCGCACTCCGCACACTCCGCACTCCGCATAATCCACCGAACCATATTTTCGAAGTCAAACGGAGGCTATTGTGTTTAGTATCCTTCAAATATGTCTGGATTAATTAAACCAGTGTAAAAGTATTCGCGCCCTAACCAAAGTTGACGATATAAAAATTAAAAGGAAAGTCAGTCTTTTTCCCCCATCCACTCGTTTATCTTCCTTTTATTACTGTCCTTTCCCTATCTTTCTTTCTCTTTTAAATATCATGGCTTGAAGGTTAAATATGGGTGATTTGGAACTGATTATGGACACAGTTTTCGTAAATCCAGTAACAAATATTTTTCGCAACACGCGCAGTTTTGAAAATTGGACAATATCCTCGCCAAGTATTCGGTCATGTGACGCGTTTAGAGCAATCACGTACGAGCGAAAATATTTGATGAATTATAATTATCGATATTGTAGAGTAGTTGTTTGTAAAGTTGAAAATGATAAGTAGCATTTAATGTGACGTGACCGTCTCTGATCAGCCACCTGCTCATAGGGGAATCCCCTTGCTCTTGATATTTAGTCATTTGACACGCGCGTACGGCAGGTGATATACTGTTGTAATTGTAACATCATTCTCAACAAGTATTCTATAATACTTAAGGCGGATAACTCAAACAAAGGCCTTGATAATTCTTGCTATTATGCAAACATCGAATCTAATTAGTTTTGCAGCAAGAATTAGCCTGTTGATTTAACAGGATTTAAACAGTAATACTAATACATAACAATTCTCTTTGCATGTATAATAGTTCTCAGTTGTATAATTATTCAATGTATAATGATTATCTTTTCAGCTTTTAGTGTTATAGTCTTGGAAAACTATCGAAGGCAGTGTTTGGGCCTCGCACTTCATAATAAACACTCGGCAAATTGGAAATATTCTGAAATCCACACAATCACAATATATTGTACCTTGCAGGAAATATTTTTTTGATGTATGAGGATTTGTCATGCCAGATAAAATACACACTAATTCAAACATAAGATAAAAGAAAACACTTGGAGACGGACATTTATATCCTATAGAGTGGATAACAAATCCCACGTAAATACCATGTAAATCACATCCCTGTTGTTTTAGTTCAATGTGATGTTGTATCAAACTCTTTCATGAAATAACAGTTGCGAAACTTTTTATATTTATTTACATGAGGTTACATGAATAATATATGATCACCTTTATTTTTTCGTCTAAAGAAGCAATCGGCTACCACAAACATAAGTCGTCAATTTACACAAACTGGTACCGGCTGAGTACACTAAAGAACTGTTTCGGAATATTAATAATTTAAGTGTAGCTGGCGCATTTTTGAAAAATGTGTGAAGCACCTTAATTAACAACATCACATTCGACTTCAGTCTCCCACGACTTTCACACTGCAGGAGTACGTATCTATTAAATTAGTAGGGGAAGAGGTGTTACTGTCTTGTGATGAATTTCTTACGTTCTAAGGCAAGATCTGTGTGGGTCGCAGTTAAGAAATGTGTTGGGCGAGAGCATCAAACACAGCCAACAGGTAAGCGATTATTTGCCAAGCCGGAATTCACGTGTACTTCACAGAAATCAACGGCCAGCTGCAATGTATCAAGAGTTCAGTCCTTTGAACACAAATTTGAGTTTTGTTCTTGCAACTAAGTAGTCTTGCCAGATCGTGCAAAATGCGTGAACTAAAGGAGGATTTTAAACAGTACTTTATTTGTATCACCAGGATGAAAATTGGCTTAGATGTAAGATGTATTGCGCTACTAAAAATTTTAATATATACAGGAACGATTTTTGTAAGCGCGCTCCGCCCTGATCATATTTGGACAAAATTTCGTCCAGGACTTCATGTTTTGTAAATTGCTAAACTCGATAGCTAGGCCAAAATATTGTTTTTGATGATTGAGTTTTTATTCTCTGACGTTGAAGTAAAACTGGTCGGAAAGTGCGCAGTTTTAACTGAACTGCACCATCTGACCTTCAAATTCCCTAAACAAAACCACTGTTAGAAAGTATAATTTAACTGTTGCGCCACTCTTAGAAAATAACTTAACTGTTGCATCGTTTGAGAAATACAATATTTGCGCTGCCAAAGGAAATTTCCATGCAGACTTTCCATGTATGCAGCGGCTTTAATTTTCTCACAGGGGTAGCGACTATATATTTATTGTGGAGAGTCCATAAAATAGCCGTTCTAAAATTATCGCATTATTTCTCACCCTTTCACGCTTTGCTTTATTCTGTTAGCATTTCCTACTTATTATAAATTCAACTTCCATCGCTTTGTACTGTATAACTGAAGATGACAGAAGTCTCTGTTGAAACATGTTTTATAAATTGAAAATTAAGTGTTGTCGTGTTGTTAAGATTCTTCAAAGCAAGAAATGCTCGGGTGCAAGAAAAAGAAGCAAACGAAATTATCAACCAGTTGTGAAGTAAAAATATTAATTCCTCAGCACTTTTGTCAGAAACAAAATCTTGTTTTTGACTTATTTTTAGAAGACAATAGAAGGCTGGCGCGTGGGTTTGACAGCTGGGTGGCTCAATTATGGACAGAGACGAGAAACCTGCTGGATTTTAAAAAGCCTTTGTTCAATGATGATGTTAGACGGCTTACTGTACATTAGGGCTTAAAATCCAGCAGAGAATTATAATTGTGCCTTTTTTTCCTTAGTATATTGTCTTTGTGTCTGTTTTTTTTCACTTGTTTGTTAATGCTAATTACCACCTTTTAGTATTTAAATCTCGCACTTTGTATGTCTCTCACTTGAGTCTGAAGATGTCGAAGATGGTATGGAACAATAAGGAAATACAATATCGCTAGTTTTCCTTGCATCTGTTATCTATAAACACTTAAAAGTCACAATACCATTACTCGGTTTAACCTTTATCCTTTTTGTACTGAAAGTATCAGTGGGTAATGGGTTTTGATCTGTTTTCAGTGAGCTTTATCTTTTAAAATGTTATCTTCGCAAACGGTAAACACGCGGGTGATAATTGAGTCCGGCCAACATTCTACCGAAGAGACTTCTGTAGCTTGGCAGCCCAATCGTAGCCAAAACACGTCTTACTGTTAAGATTTCAGTTTCAGAACTATATCAGTCTGATAGCTGCTAAATTTTTAGCCCATAGTTTCTCGACAGACACACTCTTTCGTTAAAAATTAATTAAAAATAGTTCTCACATTCGTGGCAAATTTGTTAAACACCTGGTCATGCCTGATTTCAATATTCCATTGAGCAAAACTGAATATAAGCACGCTTTCAAAATATTTTAAAACGCAAATTGACAACTTGATTGAAATAAAAAAAATAAAATAAAATCCTCCCAAAATTGCAAGATTATTTCGTTTTCGGATTCTGACCTCCTTATTCTGATGTTGGTCTTTTTCTTTGAATTAATATTCAAAACACACGACAGCGAATATCCGTCGCACTCGATTCACTCTGACCGGAACCGTTTAGTGACGGTACACGGGAACAAAATCGTTGAAATAACCTGTATTCGAGTAGGCCATACACCGAGCAATGTCCGGGCTGCGGAATTGAAGTTATTGATATTTTACCAATTGCTTCGCGACCTATGGTGTTTGAAAACGAAATAAAAGAAACATTGCTGCTGTTATGAAGATTTAAAAGTTAAATGGACGTTAAAATAGAGGTGTTTAACACTAAAATACTTCCGCCGACGGGCACTCAACTTCCGCCGCGGGGCGGTGGTAAGTAGTTTAATGAGTATATTGGTTTGCAGACAAATTAATTGACAATTAATAGAAAAACAATGTTATTACGCCAGAGCGGCAGGCAATACGTGTAAGTTAGAGAGAGGCGGTGTTAATGTCTCGTGATGGATTTCTTACGTTCTAAGGCAAGATCAATGTGGGTCGCAGTTATAAAATGTGTTGGACGAGAGCAATGAGCACAGAATAGAGGTAAGCTTGAATCTACGCGTACTTCACTTTAAGATAGGCTCGATTTCCGCCGCTCTCTCAGTCTTGTCTGGTCTACTTTAAAGCTGAACTAATCAGTTGCAACGCATGTCAAATTTGAGTTTTGTTCAAGTAAGTAGTCTCCAGCGCAAGACTTTCAAAACGCAGGGAACTCAAGGACGATTTTACAGCATATTTAATTTGTATCGTCAGGATGAAAATTGGTCTGGAAGTAAAAATTTTGTGCATTGCTTCAGAATAGCTGTTGGTTGCGTAGTTATGTTTACATGAACGACTTGAATACATACGCTTTATTCAAAGTTAAGGTAAATGTATGAAATTAAACCATTGTCACCAAATGCGGTACTGTCTGTCATTTATCAGCATAAGACCACCGGTGAAACTTGCCCCAGTAGATTCAAGTGCAGTCCCAGCTCAAACAGAAATCATACCAGGCGAGCGAGAGAACGTTTAGTGTATTCCAGCGCGAAAAAGAATCTTTTTGCAATTTCCTTTTTATTTAAAAAATTTTCCCGAGTCATCAAAAGAGAAGTTAGAATTTCACTTCTTTTAATTAATACAGTCGCCAATATTCATGACGGCATCGGTCTTTCGCGTGATAATTATGGGGAATTTCATATAAAACTGGCAAAAGAAGTGAAATGCTAAAATATCATTCAACAATCTAATCATCTTATTATCTGAAGTCTTGTGATACGCTTTAAAGTCTTTAAATAGAAGCATTAAACGTGACGCAGCCGTCTTTGATCAGCCATTAATGACAAAATATCAATTACCGGGATTCCCCTCACAGGCAAGGTTCAATAAACACGAGGCAGGTGCATTGTACCGAATTTCTAAGAAAGAAAGCGACCATTTCTCTAGCTATTTAAAACTTTGACAGAAGCATTATTTACAGATGATCCAATGTTGAACAACGTTTTGAGAACGAGTATTTTCATTATGCATGAGAAAATTTATCTTCTCAACAGCTTTCGAACTCTGGAAACTCAAGTGTGATAATTGACAATTAATTATTGGATGAGGTTGAGCGAGAGCTATCAAGGCCGAGGTTTGCTATGTGTTATCCGCTGAAGCCGAGAGCAGAGGCGGATGACCATTTCGACATTTGGAGTGACATTAAAATTCCTTTATTTGTATTTGTACTAAGCAATCTCTGACCACAAGCATAATCCATTTAGACAAACCGCTGCACTTTTCCCGATCTTGCTTGAAATTTAACCTTCTCACAATGCCTTATAAGAGCTTAATGGGGACGTGCGGCCAGCCAGGGTATGTTTTTCGGGATTTTTGTCTTCAACAGGGTATCGAATTTGTCATTTTTTGTCTTAATCAGGGTATCGGTTTAACAATTTTTGTCTTAAATGGGAGATCTTTTCTTGGATGATAAACGGCAAAATTTTTACAAGCTCTTGTAAATTATTATTCACTTCCGTTTACTTTGGCATTGATACCAGGCACGTTATTAAATTTCCATTGATTACAAAACAAGAAAGCCACTCAATTTGTAACCGCAACTTTTAATCTGTCTTAAACAGGGTATCAAAAATCGGAATTCTGTCTTAAACAGGGTAGGAAAATCAGCGATATTTGTCTTAGACAGGGTCAGGGTATGAGGGGCCGGGCCGCACCTCCCCACCCAGGAATATATCGAGTACCTCCCCGGGTTCTCTTTCAACACTCCTGGGAAAAAACCAACTAAAAACTACACCGATTCTCTTAATATACTTCACAGCATAAGGTTCTAGAACTTTCCGGCTCTACTAAATAAAGTAACATTACATTATTAAACTATTTACAGCATCATGTGTAAACGGCTAAAAAAGAATTGCTGAATCACCGTGATTCGATACCAATTAAATATGCACGAAAATTCTAGACTAAATTAGCATATACGCGAACCTTCCAAGTCACGCAATTATTTTTCGTAACACTGACCCCATATCCAAACACCGAGAAAAGAGCTGAAAATATGACGCACAGTTCTTTTAATAATAAAGCTTTTAATCCTGTCCCCTGTAACCTAAGGCTCGTATGTGTTATAGGGTTGAGCAACTCACAATACACTTACAGCTCGCTAGTGGAGGAGAAGGAAGACGTGCCTGGGAGCATGGGCAAGGTTTCAGCTCTCCTGAAAGGTATGTGTTACAGCGCAAAAATACCTATGCAAAACTGTCGCTGGAAATGGATTTCGAGTCGGATTTTGAGCTAAGATTTCGCGTTTGGACTATTTTGTTCTGAACGGAGTTAATTAAACTGTGTAGGGGTGAAATCCAGGGTGGATTCTGAACAGAGAGTTAGGTATGGCCAAGACCAGCGAAACGAAATCAAACACCAGGTGATAGAATCAGGTTTCGGCTGAATTCGGCTTAACATATGTAGTATTTGCGTTGGCGTTACAAAAGCATACCTAGTCTTTAATATTACAAGTTTAATATAAACAACAGGTCCAATCCAGTGCACCTCTAAAGACGAGTTCCTTGGAGAGATCGTAACTGGCAAAAACAAGACCTACTTAGGCGGTGAAGTGACTTTCACACTGAAGATTAATATGGAAATGGTAGCCGTGCGAGAAGAGAAGTAACTGGCCGAAGATGAAGAGAGCTCAACTGATCGATTGCTTTAAACAATATGAAATAACTTATTAGTTTAATTATCAAGTTATTTTACTTGGTCTAACTATTTAAGTAAGGTATTAAACCAATTGAAAGGCTGACCGGACGGTTAAAAATTTAATGCCCAATATTTCGGTAAGACAAAACTAACCCTCTTCAGGGGCTACACTGAAGCTAAGTAAATATGGATGAAACAGTTACAAAATTTTAAATAATACTAAAGGAAATATATGTGACATGATTGATTGACAAAATAGAGAAAAAATTAAAATTCAAGGCAAGGGCCTCCAGTTATTCAACCGAAAAGTTAGTGGATAGTCTATCTTTTGAGGCTTTAGTTGTAGCAGTATGAAACTTTGCCAGGTTAAAAGGGAGATAAACGAGTGGATGGGGGAAAAAGACTGACTTTCCTTTTAATTTTTATATCGTCAACTTTGGTTAGGGCGCGAATACTTTTACACTGGTTTAATTAATCCAGACATATTTGAAGGATACTAAACACAATAGCCTCCGTTTGACTTCGAAAAATATGGTTCGGTGGATTATGCGGAGTGCGGAGTGTGCGGAGTGCGGAGTGCGGAGTGTGGAAAATGCAACTCGTTCCCAGGACCTTTTCCCTGGCTTGGGGGCGGGCGGGAAAAGGCCCTGGCATCGGCTGGTCACATGATCTCAGAACACCCAAATATATTGGGTGTACTAAATTAACATATGTTAAACGGAACTTTCAAGATGGCGGCCTCTTCGAGTAAACCAAAGTTTTTGTCAGTGCTTCGTCGAGTCGAATTTTCTTTAAATAACGGTAATTTTCCATCTCTGAATTTAAGACCTCTTCAAATGAAGTGTTTCGAATATATGCTGGAAGGTCAGGATGTTATTGGAGTACTACCTACTGGATTTGGCAAGTCGATGCTCTTTCACCTTCTACCTCATTTCATTCCTGTGAAGACCACCAAGAACATAGTTATTGTGGTATGTCCGTTAAATTCCATCATTGAAGATCAGCTGAAAGTCTTAAAAGCTCGGAAGATAACCGCTGATGTCTTACAGCTTGCTGTAAACGAGAAGGAACCAACCGAGAACTTGTTCGGAAATGAACAAGAACCAAGCGAGCACGTGGTCCCGGATTCAACGAAGTTTCCTGGAGATGTGGTTAATGGCAACACTTCAATTGTATTCGCCCATCCAGAGGCTCTGTTAAGTAAGGAGGGTCGAAAGCTGATGGAAGCAAAGTCTTCCAGGACAATGTTGTTGCCTGCATCGTTGATGAAGCTCACTGTGTTTGAATTATGGTAAGTAAAATATTCATGTCATGTTTGTTACAGACTTAGCTTATATCTGAGAAGTCTAAATCTCGGTTACGGCAACGACATGTAGTACAATTCGGCAGAAAGCTTTCGCCTTCT
>JAHPZR010021538.1:5000-13952 GCA_019787425.1 Platygyra sinensis | reverse complement strand
TTCATAAAGAGGTCCCACTTTTGAAAAAAATCTGTTTGTTTGGGGGCTATGTCAGCAAAGATTGCAACGACATCTTTAAGCGGATCACGTTAAGACGTCATAACTTTGCTTGCGTTTAAGATAAGCAGATAGTTTTTAGTTGTGTGGAAAGAAGAAAGAATTATGCAGTAATTCTGAAAGAATTAGGTTGTTTCATTGAATGTGCGAAGTTTGAGCAAGCATAGCGTAACCCCCAGTTTTTGGGGTTTCAATTTCCGGTTTTTGTGGTTTTCGGGGTGCCTACAAAAAAAAATTCCTCAAAAAATTAAAAAAGCGAATCTACCGAAATAAAGGACATTTTCGTTCATTGCATATGTTGTTTGACTTGAGTGGTCGGTTCTTACACGGACACGCTCTTAACAGAGCTTGCCGAGGGATTCTGAAAATGGACTCAACAGACAAGTGTATAGCGTCACAGTCTCGTCATAATTAAGACAAGCCAAAAAACAAGCAAAACATTCTCTTGAAGAAAAAGTTAAAATTATTTGTCCCATATACAACTTGACTGAGCACAACATTTGTGTTTAAACATTACAGTTTCGTTATCAAGCGACTAAAGATGGATGTCAGTAAAATGCGACCCGACCCCGAGTCCGCGTTTTACTGACACCCACTAAAGATCTAGAATCTAACGTGATGAACGATTGGGACTTGTTATCAGAGAAGACCGCAAGAGGAAAACACAATAGAAGAAACGGCAGGCATGATTAATAAAACGAGTAATTTCTTAGGCTTTAATTATGATCGTTGAATATGCAGAATATGATAATGTTTCGTTATTACTTCCGGGCAATTTATGCAAAAAGCTGTCTCAGTGTTTTTAAGGCTAGTTAGTTAAACAAAAAAAGAGTTGTTTTCTTTAAACAGGCCTTTGCAGTTGATATGCGACTATTTTGGTAAAATATGATATCGACATTGAGGTTATATTCATAATCGTATCTATAACAAAATTCTTGATCGTGATTGGTTCTCCGTGCGCCTATTTGTCACGTAATCGGCGCGCGATCACGTGGGTGTCCAATTACAGCTGTCCGATTTGAACTTTTGTAATCGGACACCTGTAATTGGATACCCACGTGATTTTTACGCCAATTACGCGCGCTTCAATGGCTTCCTTAGCAATGTTTTCTACAGTTTCAAAACTTAGGAAAAGCGCTACAGACGTTTTCGTTCAAAAGTTCTCAGAAGACATTTTCTTTCCGAAATTTCTTATAGATACGATTAATTAGTAATTGGACCTTGTGTCGTAAAATTCAGGGAGTAATCGTGCTCGTAATTTCAAATCGGCCTCGCGCTTCGCGCTCGTCCGATTTCAATATTACTCGCTCGATTACTCCCTGAATTGTACTCCACCAGGAGCCATAATCAGGGACGGAGACCGTAAGTCTTGGGATGCGCGTGGACCCATGATATGGGACAATTTTTCTATTTTTAGAACAAATTGCGCCATCCTGACGTCATATATCCGCGCTGATCCACGCACGTGTCTTGGGCTCTCGCGTGGATGTTGTCACGTTGTGTGATGAAATAGTGAGAGTTGTGAGATCCTCTTGCCGATTTTTCACAGCAATGGCAGGGAATAAGGCAGAGAAGAAGAAGCAGGACTCTTCTATGTACTTTTATGCTCTGATTTAATGGAAAAGGTGTGTTTTTCAGGGTCGAGAATTTCTTAATTTCGCGCTGTGAATGAATAAAATCCGCTTGCCGGCTAGTTATACTTTTGTGTTTGTTCTGTAGAGTTCTGTAAGAACACTGTTTACTCCGGTATCGAGCTGTCAATTTCTGAGTTTGCCAAACAATGCTTAATAATAACCAAAACCTGTTTTTGATAGTTTCTTGTTGTTTCTGCTCGTTTGGCTAGTTTGCAAAAGTTTTTGTCTGACGCGTACGAGTAGTTCATTTGCATGGTGCAGCGCGTGCACTTTCAAGTCCGAGTCGGTGTTTTCAGATTGTCAACAAATCGTGAAAAAGATTCGTTTCGTTGTCTTTTGTGCTGAGATACTACAACAATGTTCACTAACGTTCGCCAAAAGACTACGAACATCATGTGTGTTTCTTTCACATAGTGAAACTTTACGCTGCGAGAATAAAATAGACAAGGAGTTTTAACTCAATCGAAATCTTTATTCGAGTTTTGATTACAAGCGTCATCGTAACTTTTCTGATTATTTCTGCTGTTTTCACATATTTTCAGCTAAGCTTTTAATATGTTCTCAAACATTAATCAACCTTAAACATTAGAGATATCATTGTTATATGAGTTCGATATACGTTTCACACCAAAGTGCGAAGTCCAATTTGTCATGTTTTACTAGCTGTGCAAAACACGCATCGGCGGGCGCTCTTACTCATCGACAACAGACAATTTACAGAATTTATTGGATTTACACAAACAAAACTAAGCAGCATCTACGGACATAAACCTATTGTCACTTATTGGGCCTAAACGCCGCTATATCCAACTAGTTCTTTTTTCTTCTGTGTTATGGAAAAGCTGTTAATCTTCTTCATATGTGAAATTTAGATTGGAGTAATGTGAAGTTGTCGTAAAAGGAGCAGCGGAACTCAACTTGGTCAGAGATAAAAAGCGGGACATACCTAAATTAGGCACCGTCTTCACTCAGACTGGAGCAACTTACGGCGGAAATACTTAATCAAAATTGCAACAGCCATGAAGGCGTTGAGAGATGGGCCAAAAGGATCCAAAAGCATAAACGATTTCGGGAATTTCGGTCACCATTTCCCCTGCGCGACATCCGCGAAAATCCTCGCAGCAATGTGCGCGCGTGTGCCGCAGGTGATGGCGCAATTTGTTCTAAAAATAGAAAAATTGTCCCATATCATGGCGCCAACCCCAATACTAGAAATGACGCGCGCTTTCGGTCTCCGTCCCCGATTATGGCTCCTGACTCCACTCGGTCCAATTACTATTACTAAATTTCTTTTTGTGAGTTCGCGTAATCTTATGTGAAGTCAAATGCGCCGCCATGGCTTATTTCCAGAGTTATTCCTTGACCAGACGTAACAAAAAACGTCAGAGTTGGTTTTTAATGTTATCGTAATTCTTATTCCACCCAGAAATCACATTGGAATTCAACGTTTCTTTTGATTTTCTGTAGTCGTCCTAAGTTGTGCTTCATTATGGTTTTCTCGAAATAATTCCATAATCGCATCCTTAATACGAAAAATTAAAGTTCACGACTTGTAGCTTTTCAATTAGAAAACCGATGTGTTTGTGATGTGCATTTGCAAAACATTTCCGTGCCAATTTATTACCCGTAGGTGAAGGAATATTTTTCAGTTCCGAAGGTTTAATTAGCCAAGAAGTTATCATTTAGCTCAGTTTTCGATCATGATTGGTAATTTAGACAAAGAGCTGTTTTTAGTCTTATGACTGGTTTGTTAAGTAAAACATAACAACTTTATAAACAATGTTATTCATTAAATATTAAAAAAAAAATGGTCAAGTGTGTCATTAATATGCAGTGATGAAGTTCTCCAGATGATGTTTATAAATTTTTGTTCTTTCCTGAGTTATCTCGATAGGCGTGAAGCAAAATGTACAGCCATAGCTCAATTCCAGCATTATCCCTTAGTTCAGACCTCAAACTCTGCGCTCAGCGCCGGTTCTCAATGTACTCTCAAGTTATAACCAATCCTGAACTCATTATCACATTCGTATGTAACGTTCCTCTCGAGTTCCGTATCCTCCTAAAAGTTTCGCCTCCGACGATGGATGTGTCTTCGAATGGTTTCCCCGAAATAACACCATAAATGCGCGCTCGGGTGCCCTTGCTCCAAGCTATCACTCTTTTTCAGTCGAAGTAAGCTATTGTCAATGTTTCGGAATTTAAACTCCTCTCATTTTCCACGCGGAGAAGTTGCATTTAGCAGCACGTTGTACGGCTGGGTAGTTTTTCGCTTGTAAATAGCTTTCGAGTCTGCACGTCGAGTGTAACACCTTACCACAGCGACATATCATACAATTTTCCGCGTCAAAAATTATTATTTTCTGAATCTCTCAATGGAAGCCTCTGTTATTCATGATACGAAATTCTTATACAATGTTCTTTCAACGGTATAGTAATATGATTTAACTTAATTTTGTTTTTATCAGGATGCAAAAGCATACTTTTCAGTTGGTAGTTTCCGCCTTGCAGTAAATCCCTAAATTGCTGGATTTAGTTTACCATGGAAAATGGAACTTTGTTATATAGGTGAACTCTATTAATAATGTTGATAGTTCAAGTGTTTCAAAGTACTACATATTCCCAGCGTGCCATGATCCTTTGAACGGCATTTTAGCAGGGACGGACATTCAAAGTAACCCCAGCTACAGTGAGATTCACTTCGTAGCTTACAAGGAAAGCTACGGTTGGCAGAAGACTCAGCTGTCCTCTAAATAAATTGCTTGTTGAATATAAGTGACATGGTTATTGCAAACGTATCTACGTAACTTTTGTTTCGTGAAAGCTAAATGGAATGTAACTGAAAAGAGAAATCATTCGCCTATAGCTATACAGTTGTGTTTCTCGGAAACTGAAAGTTTAGAGTTTAAGAGAGAGTGGTCTCGCTGTTGTTTCTTTACGCAGGACACTTTACGCATGATTTCATGAGTTTTAACCTTGAATCACTTGTAAGCGAGTCCGCTGCAACGGCAGCAATACTACAGTCGCCTTCGTTTATAAAGATATTAATTGTCGCTTACACACATCAGGAATCTTAAAGAAGCGTCAGCACTGCATGCTCTGAAAATGAGACTCGTTCGGCGCGGCATGTAAACGGAAAGATTTCTTTTATTCTCTGAGGTTTTGTTAAGAGAAGAGGTTTTACAAGAAAACAAACCTCTTTAAGAAGGGATTCTCCCTTAGTGAATTACGTTTTGTCTAACATATATAGCCAGTCGTTAAATAAACATTTGTTTTTCTTTTAGCAGTTGAATGCTATCAAGCAACTGGCAAGAATATAGCCTTTGTATTCTATTCTAAACGAGAAATTTTTTCGAGCAGAAATAACACAAGATGTACGCTTCGGTGGGTAGCAGGTTTCTTTCTTTACTTCATCTCCTTCACGCTTTAAAAACAGGACTTATTAACAGCGTCTGCCGAGGGACAACTCCAAAAAGCTTCAACGGGCTTCACAGACAAGTCTATAACATTGATAATTTCCCTCGTCGAAGCCTCTTCATGATTTAGACAATAGAACATTCCCTTGTGGAAAAGAGGTTTATCCCTAACTATTTCTATATAACTTGTCATTAAAATGTGTGCAATACAATACCTGCTTAAAAATAAAGCATTAGAACCTCACCTGAAGAGCAATTGGCCCTTGCTATCAGAGAAGACAACAGGAGGAAAACCCAAAAATAAGAAACGATAGACATGACTGTTTCCCGAGGAGACACGAGTAAAGTTCGGAAAGAGCTGCGTGTGAAGAAAACGAGACGTTTGTGGTTTCCAATTGAAAAAGGGATCGGTGACAATTTTCCGCTAACCTAGCTTTAATATTAATAATTATCGTTTAACAGATGGCGTTTCGTTATTATTTTGTAATTTAGGCAAAGAGCTGTCTCTAGCGTTTTGGCTGCTTAGTTAAATGAAGCAACATATTTCTTAATAAACAGGTGAAAACTTATTGATTACATGTCAAGGGCTACACCGTTATATGACCAATTTTGGTAAAATGTGTTATTAATCAGATATGAATTGCCTGAGATGTTAATAAATTTCTTTTATTCAGTTAATTTGGTTCGGTGTCGATAAGGACAAATGTTCCAACATTGGTTATTCATGGCACTTTTTTTTTAAACTGAGAGAAGTTCTTCAATATAAGTGGCTGTGAGTAGATCTATTAATCGTTAAGTTTTTATATGCGCCCAGGTTGGCGGTAGATTTCTTTGAACCAGGACTGATTAAGGTGAGTCCTCAGCAATTAAAGTTACCGATGAATTTTTTGGAAACTTTCCCGGAATGTTTTCTACCAAGCACTGTTTCGAAGAAAACAATAAAAATGATATGTCACCATTCTCGCTTAAGAGATGTAATGGGCCAATCTCTCCCCATTTATGCCTGTACTCGTGCTTATCACGCGCGTTATTCACCGGTCCACGTTACATTTTGCGGTAGCTCGAGACATAGTGTATTTAAATAATATCTAGGAAAAAACTTGACAAGTAGAAAGTGTCGGGCATATAGAACAATATCATATAAAATTTGTGGAAATATCGCACTGTTTAAAACGACGTGGATGTAAGGCGTTCTTTAATGGAGTAGTTTTTTCGCGGTCATAATTTGCATCACAGAGTAACGGTTTTGTGCACTCTTTCACCTATATCTTTTTTTCTTTCCGGTATTTTTTTTATTATTTTCTTTTGAATTAAGGAGGATAATACGTACACTATCATTATGCAATAAAAAATTTAGGTGGAAATGGCAGGCATGATCAATAAAACGATTCATTTCGTAGGCTTTAAAACTTTAAGCCAATAATTATCGCTGAATATGATAATGTTTTTTTATTACCGGCTATTTATGCAAAGAGCTGTCTAGTGTTATGACGAGTTAGTTAAATAAAACAAAATGAGTGAGTTTTCATAAACAGGCTCAACAAATTCATTAAATATCAAGGGATGTGCCGTTAATATACAACCAATTTGGTAGAATGTGTTATGGTGGCTCGATCGGATTTTTGAGACACGATACCGTTCAACTTTGAGCGACTAGAGCACCACCATTATCAATCTAACAGAAAATCAAACGTTAGTGGTGTGCTAGAGAAAGATGAAAGTTTCAAATGGGGTACATTTCACCAAGATCTGAGTTACCATAGCAACGAAATGACGCCGTGCCCCATTTTACATAAGACCGAATAACTAGCCACCAAACATAATTTGGAAAATACGACGTCGGGATCTCGGACTTGACATAGCTGCCTCAACGATGGCAAAATTGTAAAAAAATCTATAAGAGCGTTTTCGAGAAAATTACGAGTGAATTTTTAAGGTGTCAAAATGCAACAGAAGCAAAGCTGTTTTAAATGTTATTGCAAACTATGTCCACAAGACTTCACTACATGGCATTATGGTCTTAAATAAATCTTCTAACATATAATTACCTCGAGTGAAAATCTCAGAGAAATCGCTCCGATTGATTTTCAGAAACATGAGCGTGAATATCAACTGGTGTAGGCCGTTATTTTGCACTCTATCAAAAATTGCCCCTAAAATTCTTAAATTGGGTGGGAATTAAAAACCACTCGATGAATTTTTTTTATACTTGACCTCAATAAGATTAATCCATATTTAAAGTAATACCGGAGTTTCAAATAAATTGAGACACTTTAAGGCTGCTAATTTTCAGCGTCAACTCAGGAAAATATTGCGCTTATTTTCACTCATGTTGTTTGTTGTCTCCATTATAATTTTCTTTTGTCTCGAATCACCATGCTATCGTACATTTCTGTATATCATGAATTCATAACACGCGCGAATACTTTCCGGCGACTTCCCCGAGGTATGCTAAAATATCCCGAGCTACCACTACAATAACAATAAATGTTATTGTAGCTCGGGATATTTTAGCATGCTTCGGAAATTTAACGGAAAGCAATCGCCTGTGTTATAAATTCATGCGTGTTTATGCAGATGCCGGCTTAAAATATATAAGCGCTGGCTGCCCTTTGTTTACCAGAAGAGAAACCAATAACTTGATGACAAAATAATTACCTAAATCGACGGATCATTAATTAGCGTAGGTGGGCGTGAAAACCGGCCACAAGCCACACATTTGTGGCCAGCCCCACCAAGCAAGCCCCAAAAAGGATATTGGTAAACAAATGACGGCCGTTGAAACTGTAACAAAAGGAACAAATTCCTGCTTAATTTCCCTGGAAGTAGAATGGTTACATGTCAAAAGCTTAGTAGAAAAGCAGAGAACAGGAATAAGAAAAAATCGAAGAATCTAGCTACATGGCCCGAACAAGCCCCTGCTTAAATTCCCGCACGGTCGGGTGATCAAAAGAAATAGATTTTGACAATAGCGGAATATAACGTTAAAAGATCTACTATGAAGGAACAAGCCCCTGCTTAAATTCCTGAGCAGATTGATTACCAGTAGCATAAAGCGGAAACCAAGTAACTGCTAATAAAAGTACCTAAGGAACGTAGTAAAATAGCAGCTCGGTTCTACACATAATTCTAGTCTATCAAATTACTTTGTAAACCTGAACAAATTGATTTCCGATAAAGTTTACTTAGCTAGAAGTCGTAAACCACAATCACTAACCTGGAGGTTTTTGCCAACATCTCGACGAATTCTTATACAATCCAGCTTTCCTTCGCATATTTGTCGACTGGAAAGCGATGGAAGGTAATTCCTAATTTATCTTTTGATTTGTTATTTGAGCACAAGGGCACACCACAATGATCCTTGTTTGGCATGATTAGCTGCAAACCTGAGATGAGACACGCATCGCCTCGACTTCATGACTAAAGCACATACGTCATATCCAATATGGCCGCCGTGTGACAAGGGTGAATTAGGCAACGTTGTAACTCTGTATTAAACTGACTAACCGTGACGGGAGATGCGTCGGGAAAACAAAAAAGGGGCCCATTTCCAGAGCCCCTAACCTTGCAATACTGTTTTAGAGCGTGGAGCGGACAAAAGGGTGAGAATCCACGCGTTGAATTAAGATTTCAAAAGGCCTATTAGAAGTGTTATGTTTAAACTCAGAAATAGTAATTTTTGCTGTGCCTGACTCCTGAGCATTGGGTAAGAATTGTAATTGGATAAATTGTAATACTGAACGAACGGAACCCTTGGTCTTGGCAGCTATTTCTCCTACTCGAAAAAAAGCCGTAAAATGCTATCAGAAACATCGCCGCATAAAGCGTACGTTGATAGGCCGAGCTAT
>JAHPZR010021538.1:0-2500 GCA_019787425.1 Platygyra sinensis | reverse complement strand
AAGTCAAAATTGTGTTGAGTCTGTTTTATCTTCAGTCGGGCCGGCCATTATTGGGTAAATGTATTTGTGTTTCGTCTCTTTTAGTGTTGAAAATTCGTGGCGCCTTTCAGTAAATATTTAATTACTTTTTCGTTGATGGAAATAACCACGAGATTATGGATACCTCCATAATGTCATTTATGTAGAAGCCGGCTTCAGAATTATACCCATTAGTGCAATCTTATCTTATGCTCGTCTCGTCGTTAAGCCACACTAATAGCTCGGCCTATCAACGTACGCTTTATGCGGCGATGTTTCTGATAGCATTTTACGGCTTTTTTTCGAGTAGGAGAAATAGCTGCCAAGACCAAGGGTTCCGTTCGTTCAGTATTACAATTTATCCAATTACAATTCTTACCCAATGCTCAGGAGTCAGGCACAGCAAAAATTACTATTTCTGAGTTTAAACATAACACTTCTAATAGGCCTTTTGAAATCTTAATTCAACGCGTGGATTCTCACCCTTTTGTCCGCTCCACGCTCTAAAACAGTATTGCAAGGTTAGGGGCTCTGGAAATGGGCCCCTTTTTTGTTTTCCCGACGCATCTCCCGTCACGGTTAGTCAGTTTAATACAGAGTTACAACGTTGCCTAATTCACCCTTGTCACACGGCGGCCATATTGGATATGACGTATGTGCTTTAGTCATGAAGTCGAGGCGATGCGTGTCTCATCTCAGGTTTGCAGCTAATCATGCCAAACAAGGATCATTGTGGTGTGCCCTTGTGCTCAAATAACAAATCAAAAGATAAATTAGGAATTACCTTCCATCGCTTTCCAGTCGACAAATATGCGAAGGAAAGCTGGATTGTATAAGAATTCGTCGAGATGTTGGCAAAAACCTCCAGGTTAGTGATTGTGGTTTACGACTTCTAGCTAAGTAAACTTTATCGGAAATCAATTTGTTCAGGTTTACAAAGTAATTTGATAGACTAGAATTATGTGTAGAACCGAGCTGCTATTTTACTACGTTCCTTAGGTACTTTTATTAGCAGTTACTTGGTTTCCGCTTTATGCTACTGGTAATCAATCTGCTCAGGAATTTAAGCAGGGGCTTGTTCCTTCATAGTAGATCTTTTAACGTTATATTCCGCTATTGTCAAAATCTATTTCTTTTGATCACCCGACCGTGCGGGAATTTAAGCAGGGGCTTGTTCGGGCCATGTAGCTAGATTCTTCGATTTTTTCTTATTCCTGTTCTCTGCTTTTCTACTAAGCTTTTGACATGTAACCATTCTACTTCCAGGGAAATTAAGCAGGAATTTGTTCCTTTTGTTACAGTTTCAACGGCCGTCATTTGTTTACCAATATCCTTTTTGGGGCTTGCTTGGTGGGGCTGGCCACAAATGTGTGGCTTGTGGCCGGTTTTCACGCCCACCTACGCTAATTAATGATCCGTCGATTTAGGTAATTATTTTGTCATCAAGTTATTGGTTTCTCTTCTGGTAAACAAAGGGCAGCCAGCGCTTATATATTTTAAGCCGGCATCTGCATAAACACGCATGAATTTATAACACAGGCGATTGCTTTCCGTTAAATTTCCGAAGCATGCTAAAATATCCCGAGCTACAATAACATTTATTGTTATTGTAGTGGTAGCTCGGGATATTTTAGCATACCTCGGGGAAGTCGCCGGAAAGTATTCGCGCGTGTTATGAATTCATGATATACAGAAATGTACGATAGCATGGTGATTCGAGACAAAAGAAAATTATAATGGAGACAACAAACAACATGAGTGAAAATAAGCGCAATATTTTCCTGAGTTGACGCTGAAAATTAGCAGCCTTAAAGTGTCTCAATTTATTTGAAACTCCGGTATTACTTTAAATATGGATTAATCTTATTGAGGTCAAGTATAAAAAAAATTCATCGAGTGGTTTTTAATTCCCACCCAATTTAAGAATTTTAGGGGCAATTTTTGATAGAGTGCAAAATAACGGCCTACACCAGTTGATATTCACGCTCATGTTTCTGAAAATCAATCGGAGCGATTTCTCTGAGATTTTCACTCGAGGTAATTATATGTTAGAAGATTTATTTAAGACCATAATGCCATGTAGTGAAGTCTTGTGGACATAGTTTGCAATAACATTTAAAACAGCTTTGCTTCTGTTGCATTTTGACACCTTAAAAATTCACTCGTAATTTTCTCGAAAACGCTCTTATAGATTTTTTTACAATTTTGCCATCGTTGAGGCAGCTATGTCAAGTCCGAGATCCCGACGTCGTATTTTCCAAATTATGTTTGGTGGCTAGTTATTCGGTCTTATGTAAAATGGGGCACGGCGTCATTTCGTTGCTATGGTAACTCAGATCTTGGTGAAATGTACCCCATTTGAAACTTTCATCTTTCTCTAGCACACCACTAACGTTTGATTTTCTGTTAGATTGATAATGGTGGTGCTCTAGTCGCTCAAAGTTGAACGGTATCGTGTCTCAAAAATCCGATCGAGCCACCA
>JAHPZR010021537.1:7500-20000 GCA_019787425.1 Platygyra sinensis | reverse complement strand
CTAGTTTTGACTGAGATACAGGTATTTAAAAACGTAAAAAAATTACAAAGAAATGTATGGAAATCCGGACAAATCCGGACTTTTGCCCGCATTTGTCCGCATTTCCATACATTTCTTTGTACATTTTTTTCGTTTTTAATCAAAACTAGCCTGATTAACACCGAACTCGGGGATTTTATGAATCTCGGTGTGCTCTTTCTGACTATGGGGATCATTAGTTGCTAATCCCATAATTAACAGACTAGTACCTAGTCCCTCACGGTATGAAATCAGGCAATACCAGAAAGTTTTGCTTCACTTAAGCTAGCACGGAAAGTTTATGAATTGTCCTAAAATGTTAATACTAGAGCTGTAGACTAAATTACTCCCGTAATCTGCGGTTATGATAACTTCAGAATAGTGCGCTTTTATGGTCCTTTTGGGCTGCCTAAAACAACAAACGTGATGTGAGCTATTTTCACTTGTTTGCCTATAGTAATGTACACTGATCAGTATTATTGTTCTCTTCCCAGGAACAACTGCTTTCAACCCGGTTGGCACTACTTTCAGTCAGACTGTTAAACAGCGTCAGTTTTCAAAAGACGACTTCCATTATCTCAATGCGACTCGAGTTGAATCATTCAGCGTGTACGACATCTTTGATTGCATCTTTGAATGTCTCAACAATCCTTTGTGCTTTTCTTTTAACTTCGCTTCCTCCAAAGGAAAAGATGGAAGACTTTGGTGCGATCTGCTGTCATCTGACAAGTACAGAGACTTCAGAAAGTACAATGAAAACATGACTTCGCATCATTTTCTCAGAGTGGTAGGGTCTGGTTTCTGATTTCTACGTTGTTTATTTACACCGATATTGCTACTATGCTCCAAACCATCAAACCAAGTTTCTTTTATAACCATGAATTATTTTTTCTTATTTTAGTCACCCTGTTCTTCCATGCCATGTCAAAATGGAGGTACCTGTGTGACGAATTACAAGTATGACACCTTTGAATGCCATTGTGACAAAGGATTCATTGGTGAATATTGTGAGAAAGGTAGACTGCCAACTTAAGTCAGTTAGATTTGTTTCATTTCAGCTGTTTTAAGGTGGTCACACACATCCATACGATAGCTACGAACGCTGACATTGCTCCAAATTTGGTTGAACGACTACATCCGACTAACAGTGTCCATGTGATCGCCACGTTTGCTGGAGTTGTTTCCATATGGTCCGCACACAGTGATCAACTGACCTTTTTTTCAGTGATCGTAGCGATCATTTGCCTGATATAGAATCCAACTATTAAGCAAGAGTCGTTCTAATAATTAAATATCATATTTTTTGTGTTTGCAGCTGCGACATCATGCAAGGAACTGTACGACGTATACAAGTAAGCCAATAATTGTAAATGTTAGAAATTTTAAAGGAATTCTCATGATTACCATTGGTTAAGAGCCCTCAGTTTTATTACAGGTAATCGTATGAATGCGTATTCAATTTAACATTAACACTACCAGTGATATCCGAAAATTCTCTTAAAATTGTACGAGCCTTAAGGCGAGTGCAATTTGTAAAAATTTTGAAAAATATCACGAGTAGCTAGAGAAAATCCTTCTGATTACTCAAACTTTCATTCGATTACTTATTTATTATCTGACTATGAAAATTTCGAATTCGCGCGCGTTTATTTTCACTGCGGGGCAAATTAAAAGTTTATGACAGATTGGCCTGCAGCTCTCAGCCAATCATGCACGATTAAGTAATTTTCTAGATAATTTGGTTTTATCAACTGGGTTAATAATGTGAATTGGCCACCGTAAAGAGATTCGGAAGCTGACGTTTCGAGCGTAAGCCCTTTGCCGGACATTGAAAGTGGTTGTTAAGCACTTTTTTTAATTGTTGTGAAAACAGCCCTAAAGACAGACCAGATTTCACAAAATGTGGCCACCTATCAAGCAAATGATGTTTTAATTTTTGTTTGCAATTTTCTCACGACGAAAGCAAAAGGTATATTGATCTCGATACCGGTCTAGAAGGGAAAATCTAGACTGCAGTCACTATCGATTTGAGCCATTCATAGTCATACCCCGTAAATTTGGTAGGTTCCAGTCCTTGCGGGGCACGGCCATATGATAATATGTTTTTACAAAAAACCACTAGCGATTCTTTAATCGTTAAAAGTGTATATGACGGATTTTTTTTATATGCTTGATAAAATCTCCACAATATACTGATAGGAATAACAAAAAAACTTTCGATAGCGATTTTCCTTCCCTGTGTTTTGATGAACCAAAACCGTCAACTTTTACTTCCGGCGGGGTACAAAACCGCCAGACAAACGGGAGACTGGGAATGATTGTGACGTCATTTCAGGACTTAAAGTTTCTGAGAAAACAGATTTCTCCGACATTTTATTATTGTCTTATAAACAGTGCACTTTTGTACTACTTTTTGACGAATTTATTTGCTCACAATCAGAAAATGACTGAGAAATCTGTTTCCCCAAAGCTTCAAGTCCTGAAATGACGTCACAATCATTCCCAGTCTCCTGTTTTTTGGTCTCGCGGTTTTGTACCCGCCGGAAGTGAAATTTGACGCTTTTGGTTCATCAAAACACAGGGAAGGAAAATCGCCATCGAATGCTTTTTGCTATTATTATCAGTACATTGTAGAGATTTTATCGAGCAAATTAAAAAAAAAACTTTTTTTGTCAAAAAACCCGTGTGGGAAAGTGAGGGAAGCGCGAGCGCGCGCTGGATGACGTGTTTGGGATTTGGGTAACGGTACGATCATGTTGCGAAGAGCGAATTGAGACAAAACTTTGAAAAACTCGCTAAATTCTCCGACTGTTGCAAAGTACTCGAAAACAAATTCGGCCAAGTTGTAGAAAAGCCCTCCGACCTCATTTTGTGTTTGTTTGGTTTCATGAAAGCAACGAAATTTAGAGATTCGAGTGAATATTCGCAGTGCGTTCAAATGTTTTGACAAAGAGTTGCCTTCCTTGTCAAATTTTATACAAACAAACAAATTTTTGCTGAGCGCGGAAAGGCCTAGGTACGAGTTTAGCGCTTCAGTGTTACGCAGGATTTGTAAGCAGTGGTTATCCCAGTAAAAATCGCGTAAGATGAAAGAGATGACAAGAGGACACAAAGGTAAACTGTTCATTGGTTTTGCTCTTTTATTTTTTTATTTTATTTTTTTTTGCTCCTTTATTTACTGCGATGATCACTCTTCACTTTTATTTACTCTCTTCCTACTCAGCAAGATTGTGTGCTCCCTGTGTTCAGCCGAGTCCGTAAAGTTCAAAATATCCTTCACGCAAATTTGTTCATGTTTATATTATTTATTCTTGGGTTGCACGTGACGTCATCATTTTCTAAAATCCAAAACTAAAGACTCACCAAAGTTATTATCTTTATCAGGCATGAGAAGGGATAAATGTATGTCTGTTTAACAATTTTTCAGCTCAAGAAACATGCTTCGTCTAAAAACAGGCACAGTTTAAATTTCAGAGTTATGGCGGTGCGTGACATAAAGCTATGAACGTTTTAAGAAGTTAAAGTATTAGGAAAAGTGCTTATTTAAATGTTTGCTTGATCAGTTAAGATAATCTGCGGCCTAGATAGCCAAAGTAAGTTCCAGATGTTTACACTATTTTAACGGCCGCCATGTTGGTGTTCCTTGGAGGTACACCAACATGGCGGCTCCATACTGGGCTTTGTAAATTTCTGCAAAATATTTCGACGAATATTTGAGGATGGGGAAAACGTACAGACCTGAACCTTAGAGGTGTCTTAATTATTAATTTCCTATAACATGATAATTTCTTGAGCTTATTCACTGAATTGTTTTCGAATTATTTTTCAACTGCGTGACAGTGCAAGCCAAGAATAGGTAATCATACGGTTCTTCTCGTTCAATTTGGAATCAATTTGCACTTGTAAGTTTTTCAAAAAGCGAAATTGCACTCGCCGATGCGGCTCGTGCAATTTCAGCTTTTTGAAAAACTCAGTGCAAATTAATTCCAAATTGAACGAGAAGAACCGTATGATTACCTACACAAATTGCACTCCACTCAGTTCAATTACCATTATAAATTTTAAAATGTTTAAAAATATGACTAAACTCGTTCCCTTTATCAACTTTAAGTTCAGATAAACGATCTTCGAATTTGTATTGCCTTCATTATATTTAGACAAGTTCTCAGAGAAACAACGCAGACTGTTTAGTTAAAAGCTTTAGTAGTTATATTAACAAGTACTCAGTGTTAATGCCCTTGATCATTTATTACAATTCAATCTCAAGTTTCTTCAATTCAATAGCTCTTGTTATTATTTACATCCAACAGGTCCAGCGTGAGTCAGCTGGTTACACTCCACATAGACTCAAAACCAACTTCTGTTCTCTGTCACATGGGAGATTTTGGATGTGGAGATGGAGGATGGACACCAGTCATGAAGATTGACGGCAACAAGGTATCACATTAAATCATCTCTCTACTGGTACACACAAGAATCATTATCAGCAAAACTAAAATGGCTACTTAGGTGAAATGAAAAAAACTCGCTATTCTTGAAGTGATTTATTTTCAAGAGTAACTCTCACTTAGTGGAGATTCTCGAAACAAAGTTTGATGTTTCACACAATTCTTTAGTTTGCGGATCTGTTTCGACCAGAAAACATTTAATGGTTATAAAGTCAGCAAAGAAATACTGTGTACTTAAGAACTCCATAGTAAGGTGACTCAATTATATCATTTTTTTTCTTCCCAGAGTACCTTTCATTATGCCTCAGGGTACTGGAGCAATAAAACTGAATACAACCTTCGTGGAGGAGAGATTGGGTTTGATGCACAAGAGACCAAGTTACCGACCTACTGGAACACATCCTTCTCCAAGATCTGTCTTGGAATGAAGATCGGTCAACAGATCAACTTCACTGTCATCAACAAGCAGGCAAACTCTCTGTACTCACTGATCGCTGACGGGCAATACCGCGCCACCTCACTGGGCCGTAACACGTGGAAGACTCTGATTGGTTCTCAGGCGTCATTGCAGCTCAACTGTAACAAGGAAGGTTTCAATGTTGCGGGTACCAAAAGGCGTTTTTCCAGAGCAAGAATAGGTATCATTAGTAACCAGCAAATGACTGCTCGAGTTGTAATTCCAGAATCGGGTTTGGTACTGGAGGGACGCCTGATGACTCCAACGCGTGTGGAAACGAAGCAGAGATCTCACTCTCACCAGATAATGGCGAGAAACACATCAAAGCTATTGGTTACATAATGATACAGTGAGCAGGAACTGATGAAATGGCATGAAGTCAATATCCATAACTTAGAAAGGCTGACCGTGCGGTTGGGGTTAACTGTTATATATTTTTTACTTATTGACTGAGTGGGAGGGCCGGACAGGGAAATATTTGGCTCGAGGTCAGGACGTACGGACCGAGCGTAGCGAGGTCCGTGCATCCTGTCCGAGAGCCAAATATTTTCCCGCCCGGCCCGACCTCACTCAGTCAATAAGCATTTTATCATTTGACCACTATTGCTTTTTTAAATTATACTTTCATTTTTTGGTGGAACGAGACCGAGCCGGGGCCATACGCATTTCCAGTAGGGCCGTACGCGTTTTTCCGGCCCTATCACTTCAACACATACGGCCCTCATACGGGATCTTTTGTCTAATGGGTTTTTGCAAGGCAATTGCTCGTGGGGCCGTACGGGTCATATCATAATTTCCTATACATATTTCGTCAGGCACGGCCTGACTTCTTCAGGGAATGCTTAAAACTGAGAAAAGAAATAGCTTGCGAAGCAAGCGTTCCCGTGCGAGCCGAACGAAATATCGGGCCGCGAGAAGGGGTTTTTGGCATTTGGGAAAATGGGGCGAGAGCAAAAAGGTCGAAGGAGGGAAGTGGTCAAATCCAACGAATTCAAGCAATCACACGGATTGAAACACTTAAACCCAGTCAGACTACCACAAACCAACCCAGTCGCGTCCGCTTGTCTGTGCGGCACAGACAAGCGGAACGCGACTGGGTTGGTTTGTGGTAGTCTGACTGGGTTTAAGTGTTTCAATCCGTGTGATTGCTTGAATTCGTTGGATTTGACCACTTCCCTCCTTCGACCTTTTTGCTCTCGCCCCATTTTCCCAAATGCCAAAAACCCCTTCTCGCGGCCCGATATTTCGTTCGGCTCGCACGGGAACGCTTGCTTCGCAAGCTATTTCTTTTCTCAGTTTTAAGCATTCCCTGAAGAAGTCAGGCCGTGCCTGACGAAATATGTATAGGAAATTATGATATGACCCGTACGGCCCCACGAGCAATTGCCTTGCAAAAACCCATTAGACAAAAGATCCCGTATGAGGGCCGTATGTGTTGAAGTGATAGGGCCGGAAAAACGCGTACGGCCCTACTGGAAATGCGTATGGCCCCGGCTCGGTCTCGTTCCACCAAAAAATGAAAGTATAATTTAAAAAAGCAATAGTGGTCAAATGATAAAATGCTTATTGACTGAGTGAGGTCGGGCCGGGCGGGAAAATATTTGGCTCTCGGACAGGATGCACGGACCTCGCTACGCTCGGTCCGTACGTCCTGACCTCGAGCCAAATATTTCCCTGTCCGGCCCTCCCACTCAGTCAATAAGTAAAAAATATATAACAGTTAACCCCAACCGCACGGTCAGCCTTTCTAAGTTATGGATATTGACTTCATGCCATTTCATCAGTTCCTGCTCACTGTATCATTATGTAACCAATAGCTTTGATGTGTTTCTCGCCATTATCTGGTGAGAGTGAGATCTCTGCTTCGTTTCCACACGCGTTGGAGTCATCAGGCGTCCCTCCAGTACCAAACCCGATTCTGGAATTACAACTCGAGCAGTCATTTGCTGGTTACTAATGATACCTATTCTTGCTCTGGAAAAACGCCTTTTGGTACCCGCAACATTGAAACCTTCCTTGTTACAGTTGAGCTGCAATGACGCCTGAGAACCAATCAGAGTCTTCCACGTGTTACGGCCCAGTGAGGTGGCGCGGTATTGCCCGTCAGCGATCAGTGAGTACAGAGAGTTTGCCTGCTTGTTGATGACAGTGAAGTTGATCTGTTGACCGATCTTCATTCCAAGACAGATCTTGGAGAAGGATGTGTTCCAGTAGGTCGGTAACTTGGTCTCTTGTGCATCAAACCCAATCTCTCCTCCACGAAGGTTGTATTCAGTTTTATTGCTCCAGTACCCTGAGGCATAATGAAAGGTACTCTGGGAAGAAAAAAAATGATATAATTGAGTCACCTTACTATGGAGTTCTTAAGTACACAGTATTTCTTTGCTGACTTTATAACCATTAAATGTTTTCTGGTCGAAACAGATCCGCAAACTAAAGAATTGTGTGAAACATCAAACTTTGTTTCGAGAATCTCCACTAAGTGAGAGTTACTCTTGAAAATAAATCACTTCAAGAATAGCGAGTTTTTTTCATTTCACCTAAGTAGCCATTTTAGTTTTGCTGATAATGATTCTTGTGTGTACCAGTAGAGAGATGATTTAATGTGATACCTTGTTGCCGTCAATCTTCATGACTGGTGTCCATCCTCCATCTCCACATCCAAAATCTCCCATGTGACAGAGAACAGAAGTTGGTTTTGAGTCTATGTGGAGTGTAACCAGCTGACTCACGCTGGACCTGTTGGATGTAAATAATAACAAGAGCTATTGAATTGAAGAAACTTGAGATTGAATTGTAATAAATGATCAAGGGCATTAACACTGAGTACTTGTTAATATAACTACTAAAGCTTTTAACTAAACAGTCTGCGTTGTTTCTCTGAGAACTTGTCTAAATATAATGAAGGCAATACAAATTCGAAGATCGTTTATCTGAACTTAAAGTTGATAAAGGGAACGAGTTTAGTCATATTTTTAAACATTTTAAAATTTATAATGGTAATTGAACTGAGTGGAGTGCAATTTGTGTAGGTAATCATACGGTTCTTCTCGTTCAATTTGGAATTAATTTGCACTGAGTTTTTCAAAAAGCTGAAATTGCACGAGCCGCATCGGCGAGTGCAATTTCGCTTTTTGAAAAACTTACAAGTGCAAATTGATTCCAAATTGAACGAGAAGAACCGTATGATTACCTATTCTTGGCTTGCACTGTCACGCAGTTGAAAAATAATTCGAAAACAATTCAGTGAATAAGCTCAAGAAATTATCATGTTATAGGAAATTAATAATTAAGACACCTCCTAAGGTTCAGGTCTGTACGTTTTCCCCATCCTCAAATATTCGTCGAAATATTTTGCAGAAATTTACAAAGCCCAGTATGGAGCCGCCATGTTGGTGTACCTCCAAGGAACACCAACATGGCGGCCGTAAAATAGTGTAAACATCTGGAACTTACTTTGGCTATCTAGGCCGCAGATTATCTTAACTGATCAAGCAAACATTTAAATAAGCACTTTTCCTAATACTTTAACTTCTTAAAACGTTCATAGCTTTATGTCACGCACCGCCATAACTCTGAAATTTAAACTGTGCCTGTTTTTAGACGAAGCATGTTCTTGAGCTGAAAATTGTTAAACAGACATACATTTATCCCTTCTCATGCCTGATAAAGATAATAACTTTGGTGAGTCTTTAGTTTTGGATTTTAGAAAATGATGACGTCACGTGCAACCCAAGAATAAATAATATAAACATGAACAAATTTGCGTGAAGGATATTTTGAACTTTACGGACTCGGCTGAACACAGGGAGCACACAATCTTGCTGAGTAGGAAGAGAGTAAATAAAAGTGAAGAGTGATCATCGCAGTAAATAAAGGAGCAAAAAAAAATAAAATAAAAAAATAAAAGAGCAAAACCAATGAACAGTTTACCTTTGTGTCCTCTTGTCATCTCTTTCATCTTACGCGATTTTTACTGGGATAACCACTGCTTACAAATCCTGCGTAACACTGAAGCGCTAAACTCGTACCTAGGCCTTTCCGCGCTCAGCAAAAATTTGTTTGTTTGTATAAAATTTGACAAGGAAGGCAACTCTTTGTCAAAACATTTTGAACGCACTGCGAATATTCACTCGAATCTCTAAATTTCGTTGCTTTCATGAAACCAAACAAACACAAAATGAGGTCGGAGGGCTTTTCTACAACTTGGCCGAATTTGTTTTCGAGTACTTTGCAACAGTCGGAGAATTTAGCGAGTTTTTCAAAGTTTTGTCTCAATTCGCTCTTCGCAACATGATCGTACCGTTACCCAAATCCCAAACACGTCATCCAGCGCGCGCTCGCGCTTCCCTCACTTTCCCACACGGGTTTTTTGACAAAAAAAGTTTTTTTTTTAATTTGCTCGATAAAATCTCTACAATGTACTGATAATAATAGCAAAAAGCATTCGATGGCGATTTTCCTTCCCTGTGTTTTGATGAACCAAAAGCGTCAAATTTCACTTCCGGCGGGTACAAAACCGCGAGACCAAAAACAGGAGACTGGGAATGATTGTGACGTCATTTCAGGACTTGAAGCTTTGGGGAAACAGATTTCTCAGTCATTTTCTGATTGTGAGCAAATAAATTCGTCAAAAAGTAGTACAAAAGTGCACTGTTTATAAGACAATAATAAAATGTCGGAGAAATCTGTTTTCTCAGAAACTTTAAGTCCTGAAATGACGTCACAATCATTCCCAGTCTCCCGTTTGTCTGGCGGTTTTGTACCCCGCCGGAAGTAAAAGTTGACGGTTTTGGTTCATCAAAACACAGGGAAGGAAAATCGCTATCGAAAGTTTTTTTGTTATTCCTATCAGTATATTGTGGAGATTTTATCAAGCATATAAAAAAAATCCGTCATATACACTTTTAACGATTAAAGAATCGCTAGTGGTTTTTTGTAAAAACATATTATCATATGGCCGTGCCCCGCAAGGACTGGAACCTACCAAATTTACGGGGTATGACTATGAATGGCTCAAATCGATAGTGACTGCAGTCTAGATTTTCCCTTCTAGACCGGTATCGAGATCAATATACCTTTTGCTTTCGTCGTGAGAAAATTGCAAACAAAAATTAAAACATCATTTGCTTGATAGGTGGCCACATTTTGTGAAATCTGGTCTGTCTTTAGGGCTGTTTTCACAACAATTAAAAAAAGTGCTTAACAACCACTTTCAATGTCCGGCAAAGGGCTTACGCTCGAAACGTCAGCTTCCGAATCTCTTTACGGTGGCCAATTCACATTATTAACCCAGTTGATAAAACCAAATTATCTAGAAAATTACTTAATCGTGCATGATTGGCTGAGAGCTGCAGGCCAATCTGTCATAAACTTTTAATTTGCCCCGCAGTGAAAATAAAACGCGCGCGAATTCGAAATTTTCATAGTCAGATAATAAATAAGTAATCGAATGAAAGTTTGAGTAATCAGAAGGATTTTCTCTAGCTACTCGTGATATTTTTCAAAATTTTTACAAATTGCACTCGCCTTAAGGCTCGTACAATTTTAAGAGAATTTTCGGATATCACTGGTAGTGTTAATGTTAAATTGAATACGCATTCATACGATTACCTGTAATAAAACTGAGGGCTCTTAACCAATGGTAATCATGAGAATTCCTTTAAAATTTCTAACATTTACAATTATTGGCTTACTTGTATACGTCGTACAGTTCCTTGCATGATGTCGCAGCTGCAAACACAAAAAATATGATATTTAATTATTAGAACGACTCTTGCTTAATAGTTGGATTCTATATCAGGCAAATGATCGCTACGATCACTGAAAAAAAGGTCAGTTGATCACTGTGTGCGGACCATATGGAAACAACTCCAGCAAACGTGGCGATCACATGGACACTGTTAGTCGGATGTAGTCGTTCAACCAAATTTGGAGCAATGTCAGCGTTCGTAGCTATCGTATGGATGTGTGTGACCACCTTAAAACAGCTGAAATGAAACAAATCTAACTGACTTAAGTTGGCAGTCTACCTTTCTCACAATATTCACCAATGAATCCTTTGTCACAATGGCATTCAAAGGTGTCATACTTGTAATTCGTCACACAGGTACCTCCATTTTGACATGGCATGGAAGAACAGGGTGACTAAAATAAGAAAAAATAATTCATGGTTATAAAAGAAACTTGGTTTGATGGTTTGGAGCATAGTAGCAATATCGGTGTAAATAAACAACGTAGAAATCAGAAACCAGACCCTACCACTCTGAGAAAATGATGCGAAGTCATGTTTTCATTGTACTTTCTGAAGTCTCTGTACTTGTCAGATGACAGCAGATCGCACCAAAGTCTTCCATCTTTTCCTTTGGAGGAAGCGAAGTTAAAAGAAAAGCACAAAGGATTGTTGAGACATTCAAAGATGCAATCAAAGATGTCGTACACGCTGAATGATTCAACTCGAGTCGCATTGAGATAATGGAAGTCGTCTTTTGAAAACTGACGCTGTTTAACAGTCTGACTGAAAGTAGTGCCAACCGGGTTGAAAGCAGTTGTTCCTGGGAAGAGAACAATAATACTGATCAGTGTACATTACTATAGGCAAACAAGTGAAAATAGCTCACATCACGTTTGTTGTTTTAGGCAGCCCAAAAGGACCATAAAAGCGCACTATTCTGAAGTTATCATAACCGCAGATTACGGGAGTAATTTAGTCTACAGCTCTAGTATTAACATTTTAGGACAATTCATAAACTTTCCGTGCTAGCTTAAGTGAAGCAAAACTTTCTGGTATTGCCTGATTTCATACCGTGAGGGACTAGGTACTAGTCTGTTAATTATGGGATTAGCAACTAATGATCCCCATAGTCAGAAAGAGCACACCGAGATTCATAAAATCCCCGAGTTCGGTGTTAATCAGGCTAGTTTTGATTAAAAACGAAAAAAATGTACAAAGAAATGTATGGAAATGCGGACAAATGCGGGCAAAAGTCCGGATTTGTCCGGATTTCCATACATTTCTTTGTAATTTTTTTACGTTTTTAAATACCTGTATCTCAGTCAAAACTAGCCTGATTAGCACCAAACTCGGGGATTTTATGAATCTCGGTGTGCTCTTTCTGACTGTGGGGATCAATAGTTGCTAATCCCATAATTAACAGACTCATACCTAGTTCCTCACGGTATGAAATCAGGCAATAGTAAACACCTTGTTGTCGAATTTTAAAACATAGACGACAATGGTAAAATAGAAATCATTTTGGTTTTAACTAAGAATTAATTTAATGGTTTTGATGGCAGATAACTGGCACCCTGCAAGCAGAGCCTTTTCTTACGGTACCGATTTCAACTATAAATCAACGATTTAACGATTTCTGGACGAATCTGGAAATTGAAGTGTTTGTTTAACACCGAAGCGTAAAATTATACTGACGACTCGAAACTCGACGTAGATTTTCCTTATTTCTCTATTATTTGGAATTTTTAAAGCTTACTAATTGAAGAAAACAATACAAACGACAAAATAATCCCAGAATTAGTCCATCGAAACGTATCTGGAGTACCACTGTTTGAAATATGCC
>JAHPZR010021535.1:7500-27956 GCA_019787425.1 Platygyra sinensis | reverse complement strand
AGGCACTCGAGCTGCGATTTATTTTGCTTACAGTTTAAATTTGTCCCTCTATGCCTAAAATAAGCTAACAGATCAAAAGACTAGTTAACCTTTTACATAGTGAAAGAATCAAAAAGAAATTCTTAACTTTGACAGACTGTCACTGTTAATTTTGCGATTACTTAGAGCAAATGTCATGGAAACAATTTCTTGACTAAGCAGTGACCCTACTTAAACCTTTTCATTACCGTGTGTAAATTAAACTATCTGTTTTTCTTTCTTTCTATTTGTAAAGCAGCTAACTGGAAACCAAACTTGTAAAAACTAAATTAATTTACACTTAACTTTGTCTTTCTCATCAACAGCGTTCACCCAAATTTCTTGATTATAGACCGTATGCAAATATGGCTGCTTTTATATTATTCTTTTGTGCGTATTTAAAATAGCCTTACTAACCTCGCTTTTGAGACAAAAATTTTAAAGAATTTATTATCCCGAACGAGGTTAGTGAGGCTGTTTTGAATACGAACATTGGGTCTATATTCCTTTCTTTTTCCCTATGTAACTTCGGCGGAGACGCTTAATGTGTGATAAAAGTTCAAATTCCTTCGCTCTTTTGCTCTCTAAAATTATTTAAAGTTATGAAAATACTATTAAGTAACGGTAAAATTGCACACAAAACATCTCCCTTTTAATAGTATTTTCATAACTTGTATGTAACTTCGAATCAATAGAGGTCGGTTCTTACAAGGACACGCTCTTAAGTTCGTTGTTTGTAATCCATGTTAATCTTCTCTATCCTTAACCATCCTTGTTCCTTTATGGTTTATTATCTCTTTTGGGGTTTTTCTATCATAGTAAACTATCATTTTTAGGTTTCCTTTAATTTTTAGGTGATTTAGTACGCTTGTGGAATAACTTAAAATACCGTGACTTGGCTCTTTTAAGCCTCATGCAGTTTGGAAATGCATTTCATATTTTTTCCCTTTGTATGGTCCCATTTATATGGTCTCGGGCACACGAGACAGCCCTACGCCCGCGTTACCCTGGCCGAGGTCACTTTTAGCTTATTTCTTTGCAAAATTTAACCAACCGTTTACATTGGGATCACAAACTCGTCCCGGCGGCGAGACAACTCGAGTGGTCGAGTTGTCTCACTTCGGCAGGCAGGGTAGCCCTGGCAAGCGAGACAACTTTTCTTCATATAAATGCTTTGGCTCGCCTAAGCGGGACAACCCTCTGCGTGGCGAGTGTCACGTAATATCTAGAGTTAGGATCTAAAGCAGAAATTCGTATCAAACAAGTGAAAATTAACTCGACAAAACCCACTGTGATCGAATGACCAAGGAAAACCCAAAGAAAGAGGGATATTTGCACATTTGATTATTCGATATGAGTCATAAATAATAGGTCAAGTGACCTTTGACTCGGCCTACAGAAATTACGTTATCACGTATAAACGCTCGATAAGTTGTCTCAGGGAGAGGGTTGTCTCGGGTACCCGAGACCGCATAACCGGGCCCTTAGAAGATTTGAAACAGTTGCTATTATCATTTGAAAGTCCAATGCCGAAGAATTACCTTGTGTACGAAGTTTAGTTATCTGTCCAACATCCAGCTGTAGAATACAGTTTCCTAATAAGTTTCAAACCCATTCTTTCGCTGAAAGAAAATAGACCCCTCTCCAAAATGGCTGTCGAAAATTCAAATAAGTTAAAATGAGCTAAAATTAAAAACGTATACCAGCAATAGAAAGAACACATTTACTGTAGTTAAACTGCAGAGTTTCAGCTTTTCAGGTGTAATATCAGCTGAGAAAATGTCAGTTGAAAATTGAAAAATTTAGAGACGTTTGTATGACTGGGGTATGCCATTATACCCTCAGTCATACAAACGTCTGTAAATTTTTCAATTTTCAACTTACATTTTGTCAGCTGATGTTAAACGTGAAATGCTGAAATTTTGCAGGGTTACTAAAGTAAAGGCGTTCTTTCTAGCGCTGTTATACATTTTTAATTTTGCCTTATATGGATTTTCGGCCGCCATTTTGGAGAATGGTCTATTGGAACCTACGTGAATTTGTTAGCAAAAATAACTCATTGTATGCTTGCAAGAAAAAACAATGGCCTTTGTTATAAAAAGTAAATAGGTCTGACAAAAATTGAATGCTTTACTCTTAACTATTTCTACCAGGGCATTGTTAGCAGAAAAGAAATCAAACGTCATTTTTATTTAAATACAACTTAGCACTAGCAAAAAACTGTTCGTTGCCGTCATGGCATATTATACTCCTAATGCAATCACTCGCTGCTGTCCTGGTCATTCTTGCCAACACCTGACAGAGAAAACAAACAACCAAAAAAGGACAATAATTAACTTCGCTAATGTTCAGTTACTTCGGTAGGTCTGAACTGAGAATTTCTTGATAAGCAGTAGCCTAATTACAAAACTACAATTTCTTGTAACAGATTATATTCTGCCCGTGCTCTGATTGGTTCAATATTATAGACAATTGCTGAATAAAGTTTTTGTGATATCCAGAATAATCCTCACAGAGGCATTGATTATTCTGGATATGACAAAAACCGAATCTAATAACTGTTTTATTATACATTGAATGAAAAAAAGGAAGTCATGTTTTTGCTTCTTTACTGATGGGAAGCAGCAAAAAGCGCGGGAACTTGCACTTATGTCCAGAAATGCAGGTTAATGCGATTCAATACTCTTTGTGAATAGGCATCCCAAAGTGTCATTTTCATATTACTCGAAATTTGACAGAATTTTGTGTGTGTTTTGGTGACCTTTTAGGAAAGAGGACACTTTGTGATGCTTGTCATAAAAAGTATGCATCTCATTAACCTGCGTTTCTGGATAAATCTGGTTGTCTGGCCCAAGTAAATAAGCTAAAGCCATGAATTATACCATCATGAAGAATAGGTACGTTTAGACAACTTGTTCTTGCTTTCTCAATTACTCATCAACTAAAAAGAAATTTTCCTCGGAATTCATACAATAAGATAAATGGCTATGTTTTGTTGATTGTGGTTAAATAATCCATTACGAAGAAACGTCATAAAGTATACAAACGTCAGCTAGAACCGCGAGTAATTTAAGGATAGACTTTTCGACGCCTTGGACGTCATCGCATTGTTATGCAAGATTTTGCGTGTAGGGTAAGCCATACAAAACACCGTGGTTCATTTTTAGCGCCTCCTCATATGAGCCCAGGCAAGTTGGGCTGGCTCGGTTTGCAAGATCTCGCCGCGCCTCTAATTCCTTCGTAAAACTTTTGATGTGTTCATATGAGAAGCCGTGCTGGCCCGGTTACCGAGATCTCGTTGTTTGCGACCGAGATCTCCGGGTAACCGGGACAAGATTTTCTTATACGAACAATCCAGTCCGAGTAACCGGGACGAAACATTTTAGACAAAATACGTTCGCCTTCCCAGCATAGCGGCCAAAATGGTGCAATCTTTGTCTCGTATGTATTTCCACTTTAGGAGTGTGTGAATTAGCTTTATTAGTAAAGTTACAAGTCGAGTCCACAAAGCTGTGACAGCCGCGAACGATACTGAAGCTTATGTTCCAAGATTTTGGTTGTCCCTTGGTTTTCATCCCGGTCGACGTGGCTGAAATTTTCCCTTAGAACTCTCCACAGAATTCGTCCCTGAAACCGAGCCAGCCCGGTTATCGAGCTAGCTCGCTTATCGGGCTCATATGAAGAGGCGTATGCCAACTTGCCACTATGGGCTTTTTTACACAGATGAAGGGTTCTGCCCGAAACGTTTGTACATTTTTTAATGTTCATTGACACTTTTAAAAGTTTTTCATTAACTTTTACTGTTTTTATAGTGTCACGCATCATTTTTCAATTTTTTTACATGAAGAGGCCCTAGTTTACAGCATTATTGCAGTTTTTAGGAGAACTAACAGGACATAATGCCATCGACCAACCTCGTACAAAATAATAAATGTAATGTCAAAATATTATCGCCATGTAATTTTTAACAAACTCAAGATTGGTGTAATCCCATTTTTCGAATCTTTTCAAATTTTCTTCTAGTGTTAAGCTAGCGTCAAACTCTCCTAATAACATCACCGAAAATGCATTTAACAAAATCGATAACATTTCGGGAAAATACTAAATAAATATTGGTAGCCCCTTAATAGAAAATGAAAGTTTTTAATAAGCCTTACCTTTCTTTCCAAAATCAAATGTCACGTCATCTCCAATCAGTATAAAAGGTGCCCACTGGTTCACGTCATAGCTCTCACTTCTCATCCACTTCATGGTCTCGTGTAGAGATACACCAGCACTTTCCCCAGCAACAAGGTGATCGTAGAAATGAGTCATAAACTGCTCGGCTGATTTGTCATCCAGGGCCCACAGTGCCACCAACACTGAGCGTGCGCCAGATCCTAAGAATGCTCGGGCAATTCCAACAGCTCCTTCGGCTTTTGTCTGTCCACGAGCACTGTGGCAACAGCTAAGGACTACTAGTTTAGCTCGCAGTTTAATCTTTGAAATGTCAGACATTTTCAATAAGTAGAGTCCTTCTTGAGGTATCCCGTTAGGAATACGAAAAGATGGTGCAAGGGCAATTTCTCCTCTCTCAGCATCACCGTGTGCAGCCAAATGTATCAGAGCGGCTGAAGTCATCGATTGAAGTACTGCCTCTTTAGTCGCTTGCTGTCCTAACAACGGCTCGACACCCAGCTTTCTTGCTATTATCTTAGCTTCGTTTTCTGCACATTGTAGCCGCGTAATGTTCGTGAGCTTTCCTTTGAAATGCACTTCACCAACATCAGGATTTCCCACTATCAATGCGCCGGTCTGACAGTGATAGTCTGCTGGACTTTCATTAAGAAGTTTGAGAGTTGTTAAAGAAGGAACAATACGGATCCTGAAATTCTCGGAGAAGTACTTTCCACTTTCATCAGTTAAGGCGGCGAATGGAATGTTGTATAAAGCGCGATCAGGAACAATGATGATTTCTGGACCCTCGAGTAAGTTTATCACAGGAGCGATGATTAGTTTGTAACAGAGAGGAAGGTTCATTTTGGGTCCTTGGTTATCTTTACTCTCCTTTCCAAGTCGCCAAGCATAATGGCTGTCTTCCTCTCTTGATTTGGATTCTGGTTGAGAAGAGTGTAAAGATCGGTCTTCGCAAATCTCCTCTGGTAAAATGCCAAAACTTCTGAAATCGAAATACTCTTCTAAACGCTGACTAAATCCTTCTAGGGCAATTAGGTCATTTCCTTTTATTCTCTGGAAAATGGCAACTCTTCCTGCTTTAAGAATCCACCAATATATACTCTCAAGATAATATGAGACGTACATACAGGTGCGGCTACAATCTTTGGACACGTTGCCCTCAAGGACACCCCGCTTTCGAGGATTAGCAGAGACTTGATTTTCCACAGAGTACTGAGCTGCCATTAAATCTGCCAAAGCCCTGGCCTTCGAAAGCTCTAACACATACAAAGCTTCAGTAGGTTTGCCGGCTTCACAAAGCAACTTGCTGAAATCTCTGTAAGGGCGAATATTGTGATCCGTGAAGCAAATCTTAAATTGATCGTTGTCGCGAAGAGAGTCGCGCATTTTCTCATTTATTTCAATAGCCGAAAGGAAGTATGAGATAGCTTCCAATATCTTCCGTTCTCTCATTTTATTGTATGCCATCACGTGGAGCGACAGGAACTGTTTTGCAATATCTCCTACCGTTTCACTCAATGTAAGTGCTTTCTTGATATATTCTTCTCCTCTATCATATTCTGCCCGAACTAAAAGCAAAACTCCAAGGTTTAAGTAACCTGCTGCTTCTACATCCCCCATTCCAAATTCTTTACTTATGGCGATTGCTTTTTCAAAATATTCTCCTGCCTTGATAAAGTTACCAACAGCGCGCTCCACATTTCCTTGGTTTAAGGAAGTTCTGGCTATCCCTTCCCTGTTTCCAATGTGTGTGAATATAACAAGAGCTTTCTTATTGTATTCGTTAGCCTTGCTATACTTTCCAAGATATTTAAATCTAGCTCCCAGTTCATGATAACACGCAGCTACTGTAGGTCTATTACCAATCTTTTCACTGATGGCCAATGATTTTTGCCAGAAGTCTGAAGTCTTCTTGTATTCGCCAACTGCTGCATACACCTTTCCAAGGTGTAGATAAGAGGTAGCTTCAAGGCTTTTGTCTACACTGATTTCCTTCTGGATCACAAGGGACTTCTCGAGATGTTCTCTAGCCCTCTCATATTCGCCAACTGATGCATACACATTTCCAAGGTTTGTGTAAGAGACAGCTTCTCCTTTTCTGTCACCAGTTTCTTTCTGGATCACAAGTGATTTCTTGAGATGTTCTCTAGCCTTCTCATATTCACCAACTGATCGATAGACAGTTCCAAGGCTTATGTAAGACGCAGCTTCTCCTTCTCTGTCTCCAATTTCTTTCTGGATCACAAGTGATTTCTTGAGATGTTCTCTAGCCTTCTCATATTCACCAACTGATCGATAGACAGTTCCAAGGCTTATGTAAGAGGCAGCTTCTCCTTCTCTGTCTCCAATTTCTTTCTGGATCACAAGTGATTTCTTGAGATGTTCTCTGGCCTTCTCATATTCACCAACTGATCGATAGACAGTTCCAAGGATTATGTAAGAGGCAGCTTCTCCTTGTCTGTCTCCAATTTCTTTCTGGATCACAAGTGATTGCTCGAGATGATCTCTGGCCTTCTCATATTCGCCAACTGATCTATACACATTTCCAAGGTTTGTGTAAGAGGCAGCAGCTCCTTCTCTATCCCCAATCTCTGTCTGGATCACAAGGGACTTCTCGAGATGTTCTCTAGCCCTCTCATATTCGCCAACTGATGCATACACATTTCCAAGGTTTGTGTAAGAGACAGCTTCTCCTTTTCTGTCACCAGTTTCTTTCTGGATCACAAGTGATTTCTTGAGATGTTCTCTAGCCTTCTCATATTCACCAACTGATCGATAGACAGTTCCAAGGCTTATGTAAGAGGCAGCTTCTCCTTTTCTGTCTCCAATTTCTCTCTGGATCACAAGTGATTGCTCGAGATGATCTCTGGCCTTCTCATATTCGCCAACTGATGTATACACATTTCCAAGGTTTGTGTAAGAGGCAGCAGCTCCTTCTCTATCTCCAATTTCTGTCTGGATCACAAGGGACTTCTCGAGATGTTCTCTAGCCCTCTCATATTCGCCAACTGATGCATACACATTTCCAAGGTTTGTGTAAGAGACAGCTTCTCCTTTTCTGTCACCAGTTTCTTTCTGGATCACAAGTGATTTCTTGAGATGTTCTCTAGCCTTCTCATATTCACCAACTGATCGATAGACAGTTCCAAGGCTTATGTAAGAGGCAGCTTCTCCTTTTCTGTCTCCAATTTCTCTCTGGATCACAAGTGATTGCTCGAGATGATCTCTGGCCTTCTCATATTCGCAAACTGATGCATACACATTTCCAAGGTTTGTGTAAGAGGCAGCAGCTCCTTTTCTGTCTCCAATTTCTTTCTGGATCACAAGTGATTTCTCGAGATGTTCTCTAGCCCTCTCATATTCGCCAACTGATCGATAGACAGTTCCAAGGATTATGTGAGAGGTAGCTTCTCCTTTTCTGTCTCCAATTTCTGTCTGGATTACAAGTGATTTCTCGAGATGTTCTCTAGCCTTCTCATATTCGCCAACTGATCGATAGACAGTTCCAAGGATTATGTAAGAGGCAGATTCTCCTTTTCTGTCTCCAATTTCTGTCTGGACCACAAGTGATTTCTCGAGATGTTCTCTAGCCTTCTCATATTCGCCAACTGATTGATACATACCTCCAAGGTTTACTTGACAGTAAGCTTCTCTTTTTCTGTCTCCAATTACTCTACTGATTAGGAGCGCTTTTTCAGAAAGTTGTATCGCTTCTGGGTATTTAAATTGCTGGAGATACATTCCTGTAATTTCTAAGCTCAGGTCACATTCTTCAAGTCTTTCACCATTTTCATGGTAAATTTGGAGAATGTTTTCTCCGTATTTTATGGCGTTTGTGTTATCGCCAATAAAACTGCAAGCCTTCCACATTCCAAAATATATCCTCATATAGAATGACTTGCTTATTTTCTTGTCTTTTAAGCCTTCCGTGGCTTTGAGAATGAACAGGCATTCCTTGCATAATTCGATGGATCTTAGAAATCGATTGGTGTTGAGAAGAAAGCCGGCAACAATGAGACCGATTGAGATGGCTTGTATAACTTCCTCTACGTTGTTCATGTCACTGATTCACTTCTGTCAAAATATAACAGAGAATTAAAGTGGGAACAAATTTGGATCCGTTTGTTCACTACTGTTGTTATAATTGTAATATGCACATTTATTACATAGCTAGCCCCGTGAGCGGGCAAGATGACCCAAGTCGCGTGCTGTGATTGGCTACCCGAGCGGGCAAGATAGGACTACCTGCTGTATCCCGCAAGAAAAATTTCCCCGAAAGCCATATAATAAATCATTTATTGACCAGGTTTGCTCGGTCAAGATGGCTGGATATTGGCCTCGTTCATTTTTTGCGAGTTTATGGACCTCGACTTCCTTTCGGTACATAAACACGCAATAAAAAAAACTTGGGCAATATCAAGCCATCTTGACCTCACACTTGGTTAATAACCCATTTGTATTACTTTACTATCACATCTTAGAGAAACCGTAAAAATTATAGCTAGGGGAGGAGAGGGGAGTTATTATGGCAATCTCGTTCCCGGCATCTATCTCCTTCTTACACCCTGGAACGAGACTGGGGGAGAGACCGTGATTTGGTTTAATTTGGTCACAAGTCTTTTGGATAATAGGCCTTATTCGATATAACACAATATTTTAACATGGCTCCGAGGCTTTCAGGACAAACTTTTATACTTGTTGTTTGCTTTGTATCCGAGTCTCTTTTGAGGAATGAAAGACAAAAGAAACTTAAGAGGCTGTCTCTCTAAGAACCACCCACTCAATTTCGCTTGAAAAATAATTTTGCCTGAAACTCTGGCAACTGAAAGACTTTACCAAGGTTAGAATAAAAACGGATTTGCTTTGATTCGAAATGATTTTCTAGTCGCGTCAGGAGCCATTTAATATTTCGCCTTGTCAGGGCCTGTTGCGCCGTCTCCAAAAGCATAAAATTGGCATTTTTTGGTGACGCCGTAAAATATTTCATTCGCAACATCTAGTATTGAGTCTTATGTCATTTTGCTCCTAAACCTTTCTAGTTTTCCGAGATACTAACCAATTTTGTCTCAATTTAAGTGGCAAGACAAAATCAAGCATATTACTGAACACTATTGTTCGCCATCGAACGATGGCTGGAAATGGCCTTCATTTAGAAGCTAATTTCTAAAATTTGGGACCTAGCTGAAACCTCTAGTCTACTCAGCTGCAAAGTGTAGTCCTTTATCGGCAAAAATATGCAAAAACCCTGTACGATTTCAGTATTTCAAAAGTTATGACCGTTTGTATCAGCACATGTACGAGCATTTCCGACATTCAAGCCTATATCACAATCGACCTATCCGAGCAGATTTTATTATAACTACAGCTTACCAGCTTCGAAAGTTGGTTTTATTTCCAACTTCAGTCATTTTCCAAGCCTTCACGTTGTTGAATCAGTCACTAGCAGCTCCAGTAAATTGGTAGGTTTTGCCTTCGAAATTTGAGCACGGCTACATCGAGTTTCTTGGAAGCGAAGAAAGCTCGACTCCATGGCCACATTTTGGGCTAAAATACCCTATCGAAACATCCTTTCAGAGCTGGATTTCTTAAAGAATAAGATAATAAACTATGCACGTCTGATATCAAGGAGAAAATCGAGCTTTGAAGGCTTAAAATATAGAGGAAATCCCCCGTTTAGATTGCTGGAAGATCAGGGCCGGGTTGTTCGAAAGCCGGTTAACGTTAATCCGGGATTAAACGTTAACTGAGACATTATTTTTTGTTGCTTAAAAATGGTTTTCACCTCTAACAGTTGGTGTAGTTTGAGATTACTACAGCTCAAAACTGAAGGGCAAACAATATAAACAGATAACCTAACCAGAAACTTACAAAACCGAAATAAAAATTCTCGTTAATCCTGGGTTAGCTTAATCGGGCCTTGAACAACCCGGCCCAGATGAGTACGGTACAATCAGCGGTCTCCTCTCTTTTCTTTTGGGTAGGTACCTTAAGTAAGATTATTAAAGTGTATCATAAAAGGAATTTGCTATTTCCCTGTATTTACTTGTATTCCTAATGGCAAATGCATTCCTTTGTATTTCCTTGTATTCTCTAATGTATTCCCCTGTATTCTCTTGTATTTCCCTTGTATTTTCCTTATCCCTTTGTATTCTCTTATATTCTCCTGTATTCCCCTGTATTCTCTTTTATTCCCTTGTATTCTCCTGTGTTCCCTTGTATTCTCTTATATTCTCCTGTATTCCCCTCTATTCTCCTCTATTCCCTTGCCACTGTAATCACCTGTAAACTGTACCTGCCAACTCTCACGCCTGCGGGTTGAAAACGTCGATCTCACGCCGGCTCACGCTTGCGGACCAATTTCTCACGCCTGATTGAAAAATGTGAGTTGTTGCCGTCTTGCTAGACACAATTTACAAAAACATGTTAACTCAGAGGCATGTAAGGAACGAAAACCACGTGCAAAATGAATAAATGACTCACAATGCCTTCCTCGCGATCTCTGATTTTTGTGAAAAGTGAAAAGCACTGGGAGCGAGCTCGCGTTTATACTCGTCTTAAGACTTCGGACTTCTTCGGGAATCTTCGGAAATGATCCTTTCGTCTTCAAAAATCCCAGCACTCCCAGGATAAAAATTTCACTCTTATATCTCAGAAAAAGTTGGCAGGTACAGTTTACAGGTGATTACAGTGGCAAGGGAATAGAGGAGAATAGAGGGGAATACAGGAGAATATAAGAGAATACAAGGGAACACAGGAGAATACAAGGGAATAAAAGAGAATACAGGGGAATACAGGAGAATATAAGAGAATACAAAGGGATAAGGAAAATACAAGGGAAATACAAGAGAATACAGGGGAATACATTAGAGAATACAAGGAAATACAAAGGAATGCATTTGCCATTAGGAATACAAGTAAATACAGGGAAATAGCAAATTCCTTTTATGATACACTTTAATAATCTTACTTAAGGTACCTACCCAAAAGAAAAGAGAGGAGACCGCTGATTGTACCGTACTCATCTGGGCCGGGTTGTTCAAGGCCCGATTAAGCTAACCCAGGATTAACGAGAATTTTTATTTCGGTTTTGTAAGTTTCTGGTTAGGTTATCTGTTTATATTGTTTGCCCTTCAGTTTTGAGCTGTAGTAATCTCAAACTACACCAACTGTTAGAGGTGAAAACCATTTTTAAGCAACAAAAAATAATGTCTCAGTTAACGTTTAATCCCGGATTAACGTTAACCGGCTTTCGAACAACCCGGCCCTGATCTTCCAGCAATCTAAACGGGGGATTTCCTCTATATTTTAAGCCTTCAAAGCTCGATTTTCTCCTTGATATCAGACGTGCATAGTTTATTATCTTATTCTTTAAGAAATCCAGCTCTGAAAGGATGTTTCGATAGGGTATTTTAGCCCAAAATGTGGCCATGGAGTCGAGCTTTCTTCGCTTCCAAGAAACTCGATGTAGCCGTGCTCAAATTTCGAAGGCAAAACCTACCAATTTACTGGAGCTGCTAGTGACTGATTCAACAACGTGAAGGCTTGGAAAATGACTGAAGTTGGAAATAAAACCAACTTTCGAAGCTGGTAAGCTGTAGTTATAATAAAATCTGCTCGGATAGGTCGATTGTGATATAGGCTTGAATGTCGGAAATGCTCGTACATGTGCTGATACAAACGGTCATAACTTTTGAAATACTGAAATCGTACAGGGTTTTTGCATATTTTTGCCGATAAAGGACTACACTTTGCAGCTGAGTAGACTAGAGGTTTCAGCTAGGTCCCAAATTTTAGAAATTAGCTTCTAAATGAAGGCCATTTCCAGCCATCGTTCGATGGCGAACAATAGTGTTCAGTAATATGCTTGATTTTGTCTTGCCACTTAAATTGAGACAAAATTGGTTAGTATCTCGGAAAACTAGAAAGGTTTAGGAGCAAAATGACATAAGACTCAATACTAGATGTTGCGAATGAAATATTTTACGGCGTCACCAAAAAATGCCAATTTTATGCTTTTGGAGACGGCGCAACAGGCCCTGACAAGGCGAAATATTAAATGGCTCCTGACGCGACTAGAAAATCATTTCGAATCAAAGCAAATCCGTTTTTATTCTAACCTTGGTAAAGTCTTTCAGTTGCCAGAGTTTCAGGCAAAATTATTTTTCAAGCGAAATTGAGTGGGTGGTTCTTAGAGAGACAGCCTCTTAAGTTTCTTTTGTCTTTCATTCCTCAAAAGAGACTCGGATACAAAGCAAACAACAAGTATAAAAGTTTGTCCTGAAAGCCTCGGAGCCATGTTAAAATATTGTGTTATATCGAATAAGGCCTATTATCCAAAAGACTTGTGACCAAATTAAACCAAATCACGGTCTCTCCCCCAGTCTCGTTCCAGGGTGTAAGAAGGAGATAGATGCCGGGAACGAGATTGCCATAATAACTCCCCTCTCCTCCCCTAGCTATAATTTTTACGGTTTCTCTAAGATGTGATAGTAAAGTAATACAAATGGGTTATTAACCAAGTGTGAGGTCAAGATGGCTTGATATTGCCCAAGTTTTTTTTATTGCGTGTTTATGTACCGAAAGGAAGTCGAGGTCCATAAACTCGCAAAAAATGAACGAGGCCAATATCCAGCCATCTTGACCGAGCAAACCTGGTCAATAAATGATTTATTATATGGCTTTCGGGGAAATTTTTCTTGCGGGATACAGCAGGTAGTCCTATCTTGCCCGCTCGGGTAGCCAATCACAGCACGCGACTTGGGTCATCTTGCCCGCTCACGGGGCTAGCTATGTAATAAATGTGCATATTACAATTATAACAACAGTAGTGAACAAACGGATCCAAATTTGTTCCCACTTTAATTCTCTGTTATATTTTGACAGAAGTGAATCAGTGACATGAACAACGTAGAGGAAGTTATACAAGCCATCTCAATCGGTCTCATTGTTGCCGGCTTTCTTCTCAACACCAATCGATTTCTAAGATCCATCGAATTATGCAAGGAATGCCTGTTCATTCTCAAAGCCACGGAAGGCTTAAAAGACAAGAAAATAAGCAAGTCATTCTATATGAGGATATATTTTGGAATGTGGAAGGCTTGCAGTTTTATTGGCGATAACACAAACGCCATAAAATACGGAGAAAACATTCTCCAAATTTACCATGAAAATGGTGAAAGACTTGAAGAATGTGACCTGAGCTTAGAAATTACAGGAATGTATCTCCAGCAATTTAAATACCCAGAAGCGATACAACTTTCTGAAAAAGCGCTCCTAATCAGTAGAGTAATTGGAGACAGAAAAAGAGAAGCTTACTGTCAAGTAAACCTTGGAGGTATGTATCAATCAGTTGGCGAATATGAGAAGGCTAGAGAACATCTCGAGAAATCACTTGTGGTCCAGACAGAAATTGGAGACAGAAAAGGAGAATCTGCCTCTTACATAATCCTTGGAACTGTCTATCGATCAGTTGGCGAATATGAGAAGGCTAGAGAACATCTCGAGAAATCACTTGTAATCCAGACAGAAATTGGAGACAGAAAAGGAGAAGCTACCTCTCACATAATCCTTGGAACTGTCTATCGATCAGTTGGCGAATATGAGAGGGCTAGAGAACATCTCGAGAAATCACTTGTGATCCAGAAAGAAATTGGAGACAGAAAAGGAGCTGCTGCCTCTTACACAAACCTTGGAAATGTGTATGCATCAGTTTGCGAATATGAGAAGGCCAGAGATCATCTCGAGCAATCACTTGTGATCCAGAGAGAAATTGGAGACAGAAAAGGAGAAGCTGCCTCTTACATAAGCCTTGGAACTGTCTATCGATCAGTTGGTGAATATGAGAAGGCTAGAGAACATCTCAAGAAATCACTTGTGATCCAGAAAGAAACTGGTGACAGAAAAGGAGAAGCTGTCTCTTACACAAACCTTGGAAATGTGTATGCATCAGTTGGCGAATATGAGAGGGCTAGAGAACATCTCGAGAAGTCCCTTGTGATCCAGACAGAAATTGGAGATAGAGAAGGAGCTGCTGCCTCTTACACAAACCTTGGAAATGTGTATACATCAGTTGGCGAATATGAGAAGGCCAGAGATCATCTCGAGCAATCACTTGTGATCCAGAGAGAAATTGGAGACAGAAAAGGAGAAGCTGCCTCTTACATAAGCCTTGGAACTGTCTATCGATCAGTTGGTGAATATGAGAAGGCTAGAGAACATCTCAAGAAATCACTTGTGATCCAGAAAGAAACTGGTGACAGAAAAGGAGAAGCTGTCTCTTACACAAACCTTGGAAATGTGTATGCATCAGTTGGCGAATATGAGAGGGCTAGAGAACATCTCGAGAAGTCCCTTGTGATCCAGACAGAGATTGGGGATAGAGAAGGAGCTGCTGCCTCTTACACAAACCTTGGAAATGTGTATAGATCAGTTGGCGAATATGAGAAGGCCAGAGATCATCTCGAGCAATCACTTGTGATCCAGAAAGAAATTGGAGACAGACAAGGAGAAGCTGCCTCTTACATAATCCTTGGAACTGTCTATCGATCAGTTGGTGAATATGAGAAGGCCAGAGAACATCTCAAGAAATCACTTGTGATCCAGAAAGAAATTGGAGACAGAGAAGGAGAAGCTGCCTCTTACATAAGCCTTGGAACTGTCTATCGATCAGTTGGTGAATATGAGAAGGCTAGAGAACATCTCAAGAAATCACTTGTGATCCAGAAAGAAATTGGAGACAGAGAAGGAGAAGCTGCGTCTTACATAAGCCTTGGAACTGTCTATCGATCAGTTGGTGAATATGAGAAGGCTAGAGAACATCTCAAGAAATCACTTGTGATCCAGAAAGAAACTGGTGACAGAAAAGGAGAAGCTGTCTCTTACACAAACCTTGGAAATGTGTATGCATCAGTTGGCGAATATGAGAGGGCTAGAGAACATCTCGAGAAGTCCCTTGTGATCCAGAAGGAAATCAGTGTAGACAAAAGCCTTGAAGCTACCTCTTATCTACACCTTGGAAAGGTGTATGCAGCAGTTGGCGAATACAAGAAGACTTCAGACTTCTGGCAAAAATCATTGGCCATCAGTGAAAAGATTGGTAATAGACCTACAGTAGCTGCGTGTTATCATGAACTGGGAGCTAGATTTAAATATCTTGGAAAGTATAGCAAGGCTAACGAATACAATAAGAAAGCTCTTGTTATATTCACACACATTGGAAACAGGGAAGGGATAGCCAGAACTTCCTTAAACCAAGGAAATGTGGAGCGCGCTGTTGGTAACTTTATCAAGGCAGGAGAATATTTTGAAAAAGCAATCGCCATAAGTAAAGAATTTGGAATGGGGGATGTAGAAGCAGCAGGTTACTTAAACCTTGGAGTTTTGCTTTTAGTTCGGGCAGAATATGATAGAGGAGAAGAATATATCAAGAAAGCACTTACATTGAGTGAAACGGTAGGAGATATTGCAAAACAGTTCCTGTCGCTCCACGTGATGGCATACAATAAAATGAGAGAACGGAAGATATTGGAAGCTATCTCATACTTCCTTTCGGCTATTGAAATAAATGAGAAAATGCGCGACTCTCTTCGCGACAACGATCAATTTAAGATTTGCTTCACGGATCACAATATTCGCCCTTACAGAGATTTCAGCAAGTTGCTTTGTGAAGCCGGCAAACCTACTGAAGCTTTGTATGTGTTAGAGCTTTCGAAGGCCAGGGCTTTGGCAGATTTAATGGCAGCTCAGTACTCTGTGGAAAATCAAGTCTCTGCTAATCCTCGAAAGCGGGGTGTCCTTGAGGGCAACGTGTCCAAAGATTGTAGCCGCACCTGTATGTACGTCTCATATTATCTTGAGAGTATATATTGGTGGATTCTTAAAGCAGGAAGAGTTGCCATTTTCCAGAGAATAAAAGGAAATGACCTAATTGCCCTAGAAGGATTTAGTCAGCGTTTAGAAGAGTATTTCGATTTCAGAAGTTTTGGCATTTTACCAGAGGAGATTTGCGAAGACCGATCTTTACACTCTTCTCAACCAGAATCCAAATCAAGAGAGGAAGACAGCCATTATGCTTGGCGACTTGGAAAGGAGAGTAAAGATAACCAAGGACCCAAAATGAACCTTCCTCTCTGTTACAAACTAATCATCGCTCCTGTGATAAACTTACTCGAGGGTCCAGAAATCATCATTGTTCCTGATCGCGCTTTATACAACATTCCATTCGCCGCCTTAACTGATGAAAGTGGAAAGTACTTCTCCGAGAATTTCAGGATCCGTATTGTTCCTTCTTTAACAACTCTCAAACTTCTTAATGAAAGTCCAGCAGACTATCACTGTCAGACCGGCGCATTGATAGTGGGAAATCCTGATGTTGGTGAAGTGCATTTCAAAGGAAAGCTCACGAACATTACGCGGCTACAATGTGCAGAAAACGAAGCTAAGATAATAGCAAGAAAGCTGGGTGTCGAGCCGTTGTTAGGACAGCAAGCGACTAAAGAGGCAGTACTTCAATCGATGACTTCAGCCGCTCTGATACATTTGGCTGCACACGGTGATGCTGAGAGAGGAGAAATTGCCCTTGCACCATCTTTTCGTATTCCTAACGGGATACCTCAAGAAGGACTCTACTTATTGAAAATGTCTGACATTTCAAAGATTAAACTGCGAGCTAAACTAGTAGTCCTTAGCTGTTGCCACAGTGCTCGTGGACAGACAAAAGCCGAAGGAGCTGTTGGAATTGCCCGAGCATTCTTAGGATCTGGCGCACGCTCAGTGTTGGTGGCACTGTGGGCCCTGGATGACAAATCAGCCGAGCAGTTTATGACTCATTTCTACGATCACCTTGTTGCTGGGGAAAGTGCTGGTGTATCTCTACACGAGACCATGAAGTGGATGAGAAGTGAGAGCTATGACGTGAACCAGTGGGCACCTTTTATACTGATTGGAGATGACGTGACATTTGATTTTGGAAAGAAAGGTAAGGCTTATTAAAAACTTTCATTTTCTATTAAGGGGCTACCAATATTTATTTAGTATTTTCCCGAAATGTTATCGATTTTGTTAAATGCATTTTCGGTGATGTTATTAGGAGAGTTTGACGCTAGCTTAACACTAGAAGAAAATTTGAAAAGATTCGAAAAATGGGATTACACCAATCTTGAGTTTGTTAAAAATTACATGGCGATAATATTTTGACATTACATTTATTATTTTGTACGAGGTTGGTCGATGGCATTATGTCCTGTTAGTTCTCCTAAAAACTGCAATAATGCTGTAAACTAGGGCCTCTTCATGTAAAAAAATTGAAAAATGATGCGTGACACTATAAAAACAGTAAAAGTTAATGAAAAACTTTTAAAAGTGTCAATGAACATTAAAAAATGTACAAACGTTTCGGGCAGAACCCTTCATCTGTGTAAAAAAGCCCATAGTGGCAAGTTGGCATACGCCTCTTCATATGAGCCCGATAAGCGAGCTAGCTCGATAACCGGGCTGGCTCGGTTTCAGGGACGAATTCTGTGGAGAGTTCTAAGGGAAAATTTCAGCCACGTCGACCGGGATGAAAACCAAGGGACAACCAAAATCTTGGAACATAAGCTTCAGTATCGTTCGCGGCTGTCACAGCTTTGTGGACTCGACTTGTAACTTTACTAATAAAGCTAATTCACACACTCCTAAAGTGGAAATACATACGAGACAAAGATTGCACCATTTTGGCCGCTATGCTGGGAAGGCGAACGTATTTTGTCTAAAATGTTTCGTCCCGGTTACTCGGACTGGATTGTTCGTATAAGAAAATCTTGTCCCGGTTACCCGGAGATCTCGGTCGCAAACAACGAGATCTCGGTAACCGGGCCAGCACGGCTTCTCATATGAACACATCAAAAGTTTTACGAAGGAATTAGAGGCGCGGCGAGATCTTGCAAACCGAGCCAGCCCAACTTGCCTGGGCTCATATGAGGAGGCGCTAAAAATGAACCACGGTGTTTTGTATGGCTTACCCTACACGCAAAATCTTGCATAACAATGCGATGACGTCCAAGGCGTCGAAAAGTCTATCCTTAAATTACTCGCGGTTCTAGCTGACGTTTGTATACTTTATGACGTTTCTTCGTAATGGATTATTTAACCACAATCAACAAAACATAGCCATTTATCTTATTGTATGAATTCCGAGGAAAATTTCTTTTTAGTTGATGAGTAATTGAGAAAGCAAGAACAAGTTGTCTAAACGTACCTATTCTTCATGATGGTATAATTCATGGCTTTAGCTTATTTACTTGGGCCAGACAACCAGATTTATCCAGAAACGCAGGTTAATGAGATGCATACTTTTTATGACAAGCATCACAAAGTGTCCTCTTTCCTAAAAGGTCACCAAAACACACACAAAATTCTGTCAAATTTCGAGTAATATGAAAATGACACTTTGGGATGCCTATTCACAAAGAGTATTGAATCGCATTAACCTGCATTTCTGGACATAAGTGCAAGTTCCCGCGCTTTTTGCTGCTTCCCATCAGTAAAGAAGCAAAAACATGACTTCCTTTTTTTCATTCAATGTATAATAAAACAGTTATTAGATTCGGTTTTTGTCATATCCAGAATAATCAATGCCTCTGTGAGGATTATTCTGGATATCACAAAAACTTTATTCAGCAATTGTCTATAATATTGAACCAATCAGAGCACGGGCAGAATATAATCTGTTACAAGAAATTGTAGTTTTGTAATTAGGCTACTGCTTATCAAGAAATTCTCAGTTCAGACCTACCGAAGTAACTGAACATTAGCGAAGTTAATTATTGTCCTTTTTTGGTTGTTTGTTTTCTCTGTCAGGTGTTGGCAAGAATGACCAGGACAGCAGCGAGTGATTGCATTAGGAGTATAATATGCCATGACGGCAACGAACAGTTTTTTGCTAGTGCTAAGTTGTATTTAAATAAAAATGACGTTTGATTTCTTTTCTGCTAACAATGCCCTGGTAGAAATAGTTAAGAGTAAAGCATTCAATTTTTGTCAGACCTATTTACTTTTTATAACAAAGGCCATTGTTTTTTCTTGCAAGCATACAATGAGTTATTTTTGCTAACAAATTCACGTAGGTTCCAATAGACCATTCTCCAAAATGGCGGCCGAAAATCCATATAAGGCAAAATTAAAAATGTATAACAGCGCTAGAAAGAACGCCTTTACTTTAGTAACCCTGCAAAATTTCAGCATTTCACGTTTAACATCAGCTGACAAAATGTAAGTTGAAAATTGAAAAATTTACAGACGTTTGTATGACTGAGGGTATAATGGCATACCCCAGTCATACAAACGTCTCTAAATTTTTCAATTTTCAACTGACATTTTCTCAGCTGATATTACACCTGAAAAGCTGAAACTCTGCAGTTTAACTACAGTAAATGTGTTCTTTCTATTGCTGGTATACGTTTTTAATTTTAGCTCATTTTAACTTATTTGAATTTTCGACAGCCATTTTGGAGAGGGGTCTATTTTCTTTCAGCGAAAGAATGGGTTTGAAACTTATTAGGAAACTGTATTCTACAGCTGGATGTTGGACAGATAACTAAACTTCGTACACAAGGTAATTCTTCGGCATTGGACTTTCAAATGATAATAGCAACTGTTTCAAATCTTCTAAGGGCCCGGTTATGCGGTCTCGGGTACCCGAGACAACCCTCTCCCTGAGACAACTTATCGAGCGTTTATACGTGATAACGTAATTTCTGTAGGCCGAGTCAAAGGTCACTTGACCTATTATTTATGACTCATATCGAATAATCAAATGTGCAAATATCCCTCTTTCTTTGGGTTTTCCTTGGTCATTCGATCACAGTGGGTTTTGTCGAGTTAATTTTCACTTGTTTGATACGAATTTCTGCTTTAGATCCTAACTCTAGATATTACGTGACACTCGCCACGCAGAGGGTTGTCCCGCTTAGGCGAGCCAAAGCATTTATATGAAGAAAAGTTGTCTCGCTTGCCAGGGCTACCCTGCCTGCCGAAGTGAGACAACTCGACCACTCGAGTTGTCTCGCCGCCGGGACGAGTTTGTGATCCCAATGTAAACGGTTGGTTAAATTTTGCAAAGAAATAAGCTAAAAGTGACCTCGGCCAGGGTAACGCGGGCGTAGGGCTGTCTCGTGTGCCCGAGACCATATAAATGGGACCATACAAAGGGAAAAAATATGAAATGCATTTCCAAACTGCATGAGGCTTAAAAGAGCCAAGTCACGGTATTTTAAGTTATTCCA
>JAHPZR010021535.1:0-2500 GCA_019787425.1 Platygyra sinensis | reverse complement strand
ATTTTCTAAAACTGAACTTTCTAATTGTCTGGTTCATGTGCGGTGTAATTATAAAACGTCATCAGTTACGTCATAAAGAATAAAACAAAGAAAAACAATGTTTCCACCTGAGACAACAGAACATGAGACAAAAGAACGATACAATGCACATGTATTGACCGTTTTCCATCGTACATAAGCCAATTGTCTCTCATTTGGTCCCCCAAAGGACTTGAGGTCCAACTATTTCTTACCTACGGTAGGTAAACTGATTTGCTTGACAAAGCTCTTGATAGAAAAGCATTAGTCATTCAAATTCCTTGAAAAGTCTAGATGAGCCCCCTTAAAATTTGACATAGTCAGAATTAGCCAGATTAATATATGTTCTTCAGGCTCATGTGTTGACCTGTGCAAGCGCAATTAATTTTGACCGCCTGTCACTGAGGTGTTGCACTGACGTTTCTCATGTCCGTGAGAAAATCTCACATTTTTTTCTCACACTTCATTGTGTTCAGTTTCTGAAATTCGGTCCGATAAAGAACCTATTACGTAACACATGTACGCTCAGTTCTAAATTATGATTGACATGTGTCAATCATCACTCAATCGCGGGTGTAAGTTGTCATTATATAAACGTTCATTGAGAAGGCAAAGATCAGTTGTTTGGTCAGTGACAGAGTGAACTACTGCAGCTCCATTGCACGAAAAGTGCGAGTTTGTTTTGATTTCGCTATGGCAAAGGTAAGGGAAAATTTTAAAGTTGTAGCTTTATACGTGTGATGCGAGTCGCGTCTTTCTTGCCTTGTTACACTAGACGTAGCTCACTGAGTGCCAGCAAGCAACCATTCAAAACAAATACTAATTGGGAAGTTAAAAAAAAAACCAGTCTTGTTTTGTGCACGAGAAATTTTTTGTAGTAAAGTAATTAAAACAACGTCAAATGTCTTGAATTCTGATGTAAATATTGAAAATATTGCTTTCATTGCTTTTTGCTCGCTGGCGGTGACAAAGTTGTCTCACTGGCCGACGTCGAGTTTACTCTCGTGTGGGTCGCTGGCCGATAGTTTGCTACATTTGTGGTTTATTTTAACTTTGCTTTAATTGAATGCAGGTTGTAAACCACATTGGCACTTAACTAAAGTACACTCGCGTAGAATTGGCAACAAAAACAAATAAAACTTACAAAAGCGGGTGAAAATTATGCTTTCCTTATCTCAAATTTGATCACAACTCCGCTCAATGCATGCCAAAGCTGAAGAGCATCAACGACATCAACGATCAGAACCATGCAGGCTTGACGTCACAAACTCTGCGCGCTACGATTGATCCGTTGCAAAACTATCTACCTCTTTTCCACTAGGTCATTGGAATCTCAGGAATCTTACCATACCAACATGTCTCTTACTCGAGATTTTTTCCGCCTGCACAGGGCCTTCGCACGACTCTATAATGTTAACGCGTCACCAGCCTCGTGTCATCGCTCGGCTGGCTCGTTGGCAATAAGACTTCACAGGAGGTATTGATTAAGGGACGTTTAAAATACTTAGAAATATAACGTAACGTAGGAAGCAGCACCATACAGTTACGTGAATAACTTATTATTTCGAGATTTCAACATCTTTATCCGCAAAAAATTCCGGTTCTAAATTCCCAAAAAATATTCAAAATATCATTAGTATGTAAAAACTATGCTTGGATTACATATCATTCTCCTCTGCGGTGTCAATGCAAATAACTCATCATAGTTAACGCGAGATACACATGACTTAAGCCATGAATTTTGCTATAAACTTCTACTCTAATCACTTACATGCATCCTTGCTGCGCTCCCATTGCATATTTCACATCACGACATTTATACATATCAAGCACTAGAAATCGAATTTCACGTAATATATCAAACACAGGAGACAGTGTTTCATCGCGATATCCAAACACCGACAAGGCAGTTGAAACTACGACGCGCAGCGGACTATCTTTGGGGAAATTCGAGGTGTTTGGATAGCCTATGATACACTGTCTCGAGTGTTTGATATTTCTTCTCAATTGAAGCAAAAACTAAGGAGTAAAAATCGTCAAAGTCCGTACTAATTAAGACCGGGTATCCAAACCTACTTCACGGTGGTGATTTCCTTTGTTCTAACTTAATGAATTATTAATGAGTTTGAGAATTGACTTTCCAAACACCTAGAACACGACGCCCAACGAACTATTTTTGACAAACTTAGAGGTATTAGGGAAAGTTGTCGAACACGGTCTTGAGTGTGCGAAACATCCTTACAATCGTCAGCTAAACCTAAAAAGAAAACGGCGGAAAATTGAAATCGTAAACATCTTTTGCTAATTAAGATCAGATTTCCAAACACCGTCACAGTTATGGTTTGCTTTGTTTAAACGTCATAAAAAAAATTGATCAGTTTGAGAAGTAATATTTCAAAAACGAGTGCGAGGGTTTCATCAGGTTTTCAAACGCGAGAAACACTTAAGAGCGTCTCCGTGTAAGAACCGACCACTCAAATTT
>JAHPZR010021527.1:20000-29927 GCA_019787425.1 Platygyra sinensis | reverse complement strand
GATGAAGCCAAGCAGGCGAAAAAATTCACCACCTGATAATCAAGTGGGATACTTGATAGAGTGTAAAGACTTGTCAAAAGTCAGCTTTTCATTCAATATAAAAAAATTTTAAAAGTACGTGATCTCAAATGTAAACACACAAATGTGTTTGTTCATTTCTTCAACACTGTATAGTTAACCAGTATTGAATACAAATTCAACTTATACACAGAATTTGATGTTGAGTATCAGGTGCATTTAACTTAGTTTTATTCATTTGTTGTTGTTTTCGTAAGCGCTGCTAGTTTTATTCGTGTTGTAGTTTTTGGTAAGAGCTGACTGTAAATAAACCTATTAACTATTGAAATCAATAAAATAGCGCTTTTTTTTAATTTGATAGACCTCACAGCATAGATCAGCTATTTTCTTGCAGAACACAAACCACCTATATTAAATTGGTAAACAACAAGTATTTCAGTGAGTACAGTAATGTTGAAAATAAAGACAAAAATATGAAAGTTGTTCGGTCAAATTGCAGTTCCTACGGTTCTAAAATTATTAACTCGCTGTCGAATATGTCTGACAAATTTCGGGGCTGGTTAGAAACGCTCAAATTCAACACTATAAACTTTGCTATTCTAGCGACTTAGCGTAAACACAACGTATAACTAAGATACATAATTAATGGAGAAACCGACTGAACATCTCTCTTCTTAAGAATCTCCAAATAGGCGTGCTACTGAAGTACAGCATTCATTCACGAACTTAATTTGGCGTGTATGGCCGGCCGCAAATGACACTTTGTACAGGCTGTTGCTAATTGTAGAATCTATGGGTCTCTGTGAGAATGACTGCTCAAGTGAAGCTATTTCATGAGTTTTCCTTGCAATTTCAGCTTCTGTTTTCGAATTTGTTCTTCTTTAGACCGAATTAGATTCTTCATGAGAAATGCGTATGTATAATAAGTGACAGTCACGTGACTGAAAAGGGGTGGAATTACCTTGTAAGTGCCGAGCCTTCATTCATTGGCAGTCCAATTATTGTTTTGTTCTGTTTTGTTTTTTTGGGTGTCCCAGGTGATACCACGTTTATGTTTGTTTAATTTTAATTTTGATTTTTTATCACATAATTAATTTTTCACATAATTAATGATAATTATTCCATGTTCCGGGATGTTCCGGGATGTTTCCGGGATGTTCCGGGATGTTCCGGCATGTTCCATGTTTCCCTGCGTTTTATCGGACGGCCTGATGTATATAGATCACCGGCATTTGCCTCGACTTCAAGTAATCCGGAAATCGGGAGGTTTCCGGAGAGACAGTGGTATCGATGTGGAGAGAGAAATTCATGGAGAGGAGCCAAAATTTCGCGGGCGAAGAGTTTGAAAGCAAGTGAAGGTTGTACAGATTTCTCATGAATAACGGCCGATTTGTTTCTCTGAAATATTTGAAGCAATTTCCTGGACACTCTGAAAACGTCCAAGTTTGCGTTCACTATCGACATGCTGGGCGAATGCACGGACAGCACTGTATCCTGTATGTTATAATATATTTTTTTGCAAAAATGTTATTTTACCGCATGGTTCGGTACTGATTTACTTATGGTTGTGGAAGGATCAAAGATATAACACATTTGAAACTTCTCCTAAGTTTAAGGGCGAAAAATTTCGGACATTTGCGAATGTAAACATGAATAGGTTTTTGTTTACATGCGAGATTAAGACACTCGCTATTTGCATGCTACGTAATTCTGCGTACGTTTGGTGCTAAAATAATTCTCAAGGTTTAGAAGAATTTGAAATTATTCTGTCCACTTAAGGACCAGTTCGCGCTAATTGTTGTCTGCGCATCCTTACTGGGCACGCAAATTCACATGCCACGTCATGAATCGAGCGCACGCGCTAAGTACTAAAATTAACAATAATAGGGCAGATGGCCATTGCAAGAGCTTTGATTGGATTTAACGATCTTGGACGTTCGGTGACCCTACTTTTCTTTTCAGAAACAGATATAATTTACCATTATCTGCACATTGTCCAAAACGAACAAAAAATCAGTGTGGGAAGTTTCAAGATTTCTGGCCACGGGACATGGAATCCTGCGCACTTGAGGAACCTCACCTGTTGACTAAATTCGCTTAATAGGTCCATTCAAATCATATTTGGCAGAGAACGCTTCCCTTCAAAGCTCTAATTGCAATATTATGGGACTTGCAGCCACTTTGGTCTTCTTCGCTAACGAAGCCCAATTTACTCAGATTTAGGTGTTTTCCGGGCATGTTCTCTCTGAAACGAAGTCGGTGACCCCAATTTTTTTTTACATTTCCGACATCACTAACTCATCATCTTTCAATGGTAAAATTTTCAGAAAAAAATCAATGTTAGAGAATTTTCGGGCGAACGTTCTGAAACTGTTTACTCGTTACAAAACGTTTGCCGCTCAAAATGGCGGATTTGAGCGATTTGGTGAGTTTTGCGTTGACTCTTACTACACGTTATGAGAAGGAGTTAAGGGTGGAATGCTCATTTTCCTGATTCCTCCAGCGCCAAGCAGATTTTCACCCAGAGATTTGAATCTCCCGGCTTCCAAATCGAACACAAGATAAAGTGAAAAGTTAATGCTTCTTCTCGTGGGATTCAATCGAAGTTCCATTTAAAATCCAAGTGCTAACCGCCAAATAATTTTCGAGAAATGCAGCTTTCGAAGCGACATGCATTCCTGGCCGGGATATGAACAACAGTCGTGCTGTTTGCTCCACCATGATTGGATGCTTCTTTAGCATCATCCAATCAGCGTGGAGTAACAGCGTGGTTGCGGATGAGCTTTCAGAATGTCACAAACAGTAAGCCGGTCGAACAGTAAGTCATCAGGGAGCATTTAAACATCTAACAAGTAGTTTCGTCAGTTTAACGGAGGGGTATGTTTTCAGTGAACAATACAAAATATCTTATTGTCATAAATTTATCGTGACCTTTTTGAGGGACTAAACCGTGAATACTCGATGAACGGTTTTCGCATGAATGAACAGTTTATTATGTGAACTTCAGTAGCCTTTGGCAAAATACTCTAATCTAGTAGCTAATGTTGACTCATCCCTCTACAATACAGTACTTCCTAAATGACATAAAAACATCTTCCACATAAACTTCACTCGCAGCACTTCACTTTCCCATGGAAACTACTAGTTTAAATTAAAGCAAAGCGTAATTATTCAGAAATTTCTTTGTGGCGGTGACTTAACAAATAATTTCTGCATTGTCATTAAGAAACGAAATTTTAAATGGCAAGTTTAGAAACCAGATGAAGCGTTCTTGGACAATAGCCCTTTTCACGGTTAGCTTTTCTCATTTGCATTACAATGAATTCTAGCATGTATGTGAGGCAATTTCGGGCTATTTTGCAGTTTTAGCCGAAATTGCCTCGCATCCACGTTGGATTACATTGTAATGCAAATGAGAAAAATTAACCGTGAAATGGGCTATTGTCACCCTACTGATGAATCATTGTGTAAATCAATGAAAAACAAAATCCTCAAGACTGACTGCGAGTTTGAAATAACACCTGCCACTTGACCCAGCCATGCTAGCGGGTTTTTGATACACAATAGCCGTAAGAACAATGACTTAGCATTTTGAAGGTACAAAGCACAATCTAAGTTAATTAGCGCTGAAAGATATAGGACAGCTGAAATTCAGACTACAAGAGATAGCAGGCTATGCTTATTTACAAATACAGCTAGCTGTTCGATGTCTTCTTAAGGCCTGTCCAAACGAGAAATGTTTGACGACCAAACATCATCAAACATTGTTTGGTGACCAAACATGCTGATGTTGAATTGGGTGGCCAAACGGTTCAAACATGTTTGATCAAACATAGGTTAAACTCGACAAGCAAAGAACTATGGGCACAATTTACACATCGTAGCTCGCTTAACGGCGATATTCCAATATGGCGGAATGTGCGACTTTGCAGGTTGCGATTCAAAGGTTCAAATTGAAGAAGAGATAGCGGCTATTATCCTTTTTGACATATTAAGGAGGATGGAAAAAGCGAAAATGGACGAGGGAAGACCAGGGTCTGGACAAGAAGAAGAGAAGAGAAAGGATACTACAATAATATCCTGCAGAAACTGATGATCGAAGATACTCCAGGTTACCGCGAAATGATGCGAAAAACTCGTGAAGATTTTCTCGAGATACTGACGCTTGTTGAACCTGCATGCATTTTGTTACAATAGATTTCGTTGTCATTCCTATCCTTTGTTTTCCTTTACGACTCGGCGTTTCTTCAGTTTCAATCTCCCCTATTTCAGCAACGTTCACCGAAGCTTCTTCTTCGTTCGCGATCTTAAAAATACTGGACAAGCGACGTACGTAAACAAGAGGCGGTATCTATGGATACAGGCCGCTAAGCAAGCGTGGTACGCATGCGTACACCAAACATGTTTGATACGGCTGTCCAAATGAACAAAAGTAGCCCATCAAACATGAGAACAAAAGAAATGTTTGAAGTTGTTTGATCGAATGTTTGATGGCTTTCAAATTTTATCAAACACAGCCAAACACGATCAAACACGATCAAACAGCACCAAACAAGGTGGCCAAACGGTGAAATGTTTGGTCACCAAACAATGTTTGACGGTGTTTGGTGACCAAACATTTCCCGTTTGGACAGGCCTTTAGTATGCAGGAACACCGGAAATATGAAGACGATCACAAAGTCCCAAAATCTATCTTAGCGAAAGTAGCGACAACATTCGCTACGATAGATCTTGACCATGATCATGTGGAAATCACTCCTCAGTTCAGATCAGACCCAGAGGATGGAACATGTCCCACAATGCACTGCACGGTTGCTTTGATCCAAGCGATCGCGTCTTTCATCAGGAAACTGGTGCTCGATCGCGTTCGACTCAACTTTTTTCTGGAGCGATCACAACTATCTTAGGACAAGTTAAACGTCGAACTTCACATGAGACGAACTAAACTCAGCGGAATGAGTTCATGATAATTTCGACGTTTAACTCAACTGAGTTCGTCCGATTTCAAACACTTCTGGTATTTCATTACCGAGCTTCAAATTCACCATCTTTTTACGCCTATCACACTCACGGTGAATTTGACGGTCGTGATCCAAGCAGTATGCGGGACGTCTATCACAAATGCACTCAGTTAAATGACTTTGCTATCCATGAGTTCTCGTAGCTGAGTAGATAGAGCGCCCGCCCGGTGTTCGGGAAGTCATGGGTTCGTTGTCCCACGCTCGTGTCGTGCGGATCAGTTTACTTTTTACTTTTAATATGGAACTTGATCGGTAAGAGTAAGTGCCCAGGGTCTCTTCCCCTCTTGATGCAGACTTTTGCTCGGAAGTATATCGCATCGTCTAGAGTAGGTGACCCTGAGTCACCTTCTGTGATATTTTATCGAGTCCGACGACTAGAGAGAATAATCAATTAAGTCTATAATTATGAGGGAAGCCGTGAATGAAACCCTGAAGATGAAACAGTCTCACTAAATAACAATTTGCCTGTTCTGTTTTTTCTTTTGATTTAGTTCTGGCCATAAGCTGCTACCAATGCGCTTCACAGCCACCAGACAACTTGTGTACCTCGGCAAATAATACAAATATCACTGACTGCGATACCTTAGATTTGCCTAAGGGGGTGTACGACGCATGCATAAAAATTACTGTAGAAATGTCCTTTGGGGAGCAAACTCTGACTATGAACACAATGGCTTGTACCTTGAAGGTAATCTGAGTTCAATTACGTTTTATAACATAACTAAAGCAAAGTGCGCGCTCTGATTGGTTAATTCAGCATCTACTATTTGCCCATGGGTGTATGCTGCTGACGTACTCAATAACTAAAGCAAAGCGCGCGCTTTGTGATCTGGCTAGCTCAATAAAAAGACTTTTGTTGTTCCAATGTCTTAATGTTATGTTATAAAACAAACAATAAACGCCGTGGCGTGCATTATTGAGTTATGGATGCACTTGGGAGGTTTGCTAAGCACTTAAGAAGCTAGAGTCGCACTCGGCTATCACCTCGTGCGACTCTTACGCTTCTTTCGTGCTTAGCAACCTCCCGCGTGCATCCATAACTCAGTACTACACGCTATGGCGTTTACCATAGGTCAATTAAATATATTTTAGAGTAGTTTAATTTAGGGAACTGTTCCGGTATTCTAGTGCTCCCTGGTTTAATTACCTCCTGGTATTGCTACTAACGATTTGACACTCTTTTGTTATAGACCAAGAAAATGTTTGTTTCACGAATCAGTTACCATATTCCCCTGCTGAATATCACTGTTATCTGACCTTTAGGCTATGTGTGAAACAGCGAAGAGGAATGGTTGCAACATAACTGATCCGGGAATAACCATAAAAAATTGTGAGGCCAGTTGCTGTTTCGAAGACAAGTGCAACGGCATTAACGGAGGGTCTGGATCAGGAGGCAACGTTGTATCAACCCCCACGCCTACAAGTAAAGGATCTTCTCATGTTGCGTCTGGATCCGGAGGCAACGTTGTATCAGCTCCCACGCCTACAAGCAAAGGATCTTCTCATGTTGCGTCATTCATCGCCACGTTTTTGAGTGTCACAGCGCTTTTCGCTCATTTTTTCATTCACTAGTTTCTGTATTAGCGCTGCACAATGACAAATGCTACAGCAAGTAAAAAGGTCATTGTGTAAGTTAGGATCATTATTTACGAAACGTATTTAGACTTTTTTCTGACAGGTTTAATAATAACGCGTTCGTAAGTTGTTGTGGTATCAGTAGACATGTCACAACCTAGTTATCACCTAGTTTATTAAATTATGAGATAGATAGATTTACGAAAAAATCCAGGATTTTAATTATACAGTGTAAAAGCTTCATTGTGATTGCCATTAAAAGCTGGAGACTACTTGCTGGTGTGGTATATTGTTTCGCAACCAATCGATCCAATACTGTGAGGTGTAGTGTGCGATGAGATGTTTCCGCTCTATCTATATCAGTGTATGTATGTATGTACAAGGCGAATAAAGGTATTGTTGTTGTTGTTGTAGAGCAAATTCATTAAGTTCATATCGCAGAGCATTTTTGTACTGATTAAATTTTGTAATATAGCTAGAACCGCGCGCGCGCTCTGGTTGGTCAAAAATACTGTGATAAAACACTCTGGTCATTTGAGAACACTCGAGAAATGTAGAAAACACTCGCCTGCGGCTCGTGTTTTCTACATTTCTCTCGTGTTGTCAAAAGCCCGTCGTGTTTAAACACAATGTAATAAACGGCTACTCTACGCGGGAACTACAGAACTCAGAACACTAGCGATTGCAAATGAGACAAACAGTTTAGGCTCTCACTATATACATGCATTGAAATTTGCAAGGATAAATAAAATAAGCGCGGTGATTGGATTAAAATCGTGTTTCTATTTATAAATAACTGAGAAACTACGAGCGCTCTGATTGATCAATAGAGTCGCAACGCCTATATTCTATTGCACCAGTGAAGTTCCACGGTTCTTGATATGGCGGCGGCTCTACACGGGAACTAGAGAACTCACAACACTAGGGTTAAAAAAATGTAACAAACAGTTTAGGCTTTCAACATACACATTGAAATTTGCAAGGATAAATAAAAGACCTTATTTAGTAATATCTCACAAAAAGTGATAATAAAATTATTGCATTAAAAGTCATTTGTTTTCTCTTTCATATTTGAAATATTTCCTGATGATAACACAGAGTAAAGTATCACGGCTTTTTTATTAAATCTTTTATTTAACAAATATAGATGCCTAAAGGCGGTGAAATTCGAGATACAAAAACCCTCAACTTGTCGCGCAACATTGTTTCGTTGCAAGTTTTCGTCGATGTTTCCCGTTTTTCACCTTGCGTGATCAACTTGACCGGCAACAAAAACATTTGTTGCGGGTTGAAGAAATGCGGCGCGCTGATTGGTTGATTTGCTAGGGCACGAGCAGATTTGTTGCGCGACAAGTTGTGAGTTTGATGAAAAACGAGCAACAAGGCCAAAATTTGTTGCTCAAAGTAGACCCGCGCTCTACTTTTCGCAACAACTTCTTTCAACCCGCAACAAATGTTTTAGTTGATCACGCAAGGTGAAAAGCGGGAAACATCGACAAAAACTTGTAACGAAACAATGTTGCGCGACAAGTTGAGGGTTTTTGTATCTCGTATTTCGCCGCCTTAAGCCGTGTATTGCACTGTGATAAAACACTACTGGCATTTGAGAACACGAGGGAAATGTTGAAAAAACGAGCCCCAGGCGGGTGTCTGCGTGACATGAAATAGCCATGGTGGTTCAAGAGGATCAAGAGATGAGTAATCGAGTAAAGTTTTGCTAACAGAACAGTTCTTGCTCTAGAAGAAGTATTAATTTCAATGCGTCGGAACTCTAGTGTAATGACTTTTTTACGATAGCTGTTGACATTCTCGCGCGCTCATTGGCTAATTTTTATCATCAATAAGCGGACAGACACATGAATTTGTAATTCCTGCGATGCAGCAACGAGCGAGAGCGGACAATTTGACCATTTGTTATCGTAAAAAACAAATTGATGTCAGTTTTTCATTAGCCTGCGTCACAGACAGACAAAACTGCCGGTATAGCGGGGATTTCGTGACACATCCGGCTGCAAGGCAGGCTATTTTTCATGCGTCTGTCTTGTTATTGACAATGAATTTCGTCATAGCATTGTCAAAGTAGTCTGCGTCCACTTGACCATCGCCTCGTGGATCCACAGCTATATTTTGACAATGTTATGACGAAATTCATCATCAATAACAGGACAGACGCATGAAAAAATGACGTCGATTTGTTAATTTCGTTTAAATAGCTGTTGCTAGGTGGAGACAAAAATGTGAGCTTTTTGGAGTGACCAAGTGAAGTGACTGCTGGCTCAACTGGTTTCCAGCTTTTCTCGGTTGGAAGAAGTGTATTTCTGGGAAAACCGGAAGTGTCGTCCTATATTACGATCCAAAAATCCAACTAAGAAACATTCTCTGAAGCTCAGTCAAAATGCAACGTTTCCGGCTCGATTATTTAGAGAAATTAAACAACGAGGCAGAGTTCGATAGGGAACACGAAGAAGTGAAAGAAATCGAGAATTATAAGTTTAGTCAACGAAATCTCCAAGTACATCGGTCGCCAGGATCCACTGTTTGAGAACTTTGTTATTCCTAGTGGCAGCTATTTTGAAGATCTTAAAGTAGAAGGCCCTGATGAATTCGATTTTATGTTTTGCCTGGAGCATCTTTCGAAGCCTGGTGTCTGTGTTGTAAAGGATATACCAATGCGACCGGTGCCCGACCCAGGTTATGTCGATGTTCAAGTTGCCAACGAAAGCGTTCGTCGTGTTTATAGGAACCAACGATACATTTCAATCGAGGAAATCTGAAGTCCGAAGTGCTCTTGAGAAGACTTAAAGAACTCATCGAGAAGGCGTTAAGGAGGAGAAAGGGGCGCTCACGGGAAAAGATAGCTGAAGAAGTCCAGGTTGAGCTTAGAAAGATCCCTGTCACGTTTAAAGTCTGCTGGAAAGGGAGGAAGTATTCCAACTATGAAATAGCCGTGGATTTAACTTTATGCATCAAACTGAGTGGCGAATGGCCAGCTGTATCAGATATACGCCGACGGCTTAATAGAGGACATCCCGGGTACGAAGCTTTTAGAAAGGCTGTTCGTGCAGGCTATCATCTCGTGGCATCCACGATTGGGGAATCGGGGAAACATCGGGCTTGCTGGCGTTTTTCGTTTTCAGTTGCCGAGGGAATAGTTCTCAAAAGCATCTTCAAGAACCTAAGACTAGTTCACAAGGTGACCTTCACGAATGGTGCGAATTTCAGGAATTTCCTGAAGATTCTTTCTGGACGAATGATAAACTTGGAGAGCGAGTCAGAGGTATTCTACAAAGGATACAAAACACTGTTAAAGAGA
>JAHPZR010021527.1:12500-15000 GCA_019787425.1 Platygyra sinensis | reverse complement strand
ATCTTTTCCTTGGAGGCTTTTATGGATTCTCTCCAGAATACTGTGGATACGCGGAGCAAGTTTGTCTCAGTCCAATAAGATTCTTCCGGATATTCGAACCATTCGTGTAGAAAACATTGTCTTCAGCACGTACGAATGAAACGCCCAGGTTATCAGGTAAGACCTTTCAGGAACTCCAACATAAATATAAACTCAAGTCGAGATTTTCTTCGTAGAGACATAGCTCAGACTCGTTTTTTCTTCCGCACAACTTTTAAATCTTAACCGCTTCCTTATGGCCGAGTGAGGAGTTTTTGCAAAGCTGTCTCAGTAATATTCCCTCCGCTCTAGAAAATGACAGTCCGCCAGCAAGGCCTTGGCTTGCAAGCCTCCCCGATGCAAGATGCAATAAGATGGTATCACTCCTTGGGTAGCTTCCCTGATCATCTCGTACCCGGGATGGGAATCTGTTACAACGATCTTTCACGTTAGAATCTTCCGGCCCATCCATTCACCCTGATACACACGACTAAGTCGACAGAAATTTCATAGTTTTTATATTCAATTCCGTTTCCAAGTGAGTTTCAGTGTAACTGGAATTTTTCCTGAGTTCGGCCTCAAACTTCTTCGCCAGCTTTTCGGAGAAATGTTCCTTTTTCTCTGTCAGAACTTGATGGACCAGTCCTTTAAACTTTTTCCAGCAGTGTTTTAGGCTTCAAGAAATTTTCCTTCCTCCTTGATGTGTATCTTTTCCACCTCTTCCGTGACACAGGTCTTGCATTTCGACATGAACGTAGCCAGGATCCTGAACTGAGCGAAAAAGGAATTTCTCTTATCGCGCAACTCCAGGTTTGGATAATTCCTCCAGGCATATCATAAAATCAAACTCATTAGGTCCTTCGACTTTGAGATCCTCGTAAAAGCTTCCGCTCTCGAGAACGGTGTTCGTGAATAGTGGATCCTTTTCGGCGATGCTTTCTGTAATTTTCTTGCACCAAGTGCCTCACTGTTTCCCTCCTATGTTCTACTCAACAAGAGGCCAAATTGGACATGGTTTTAATTCATAATTAGGCTCGATTACCAGCCACTATTCGGGAAATGAGCCTGCGCTCCACCTTCAGACACGAGAGAGCGGCAGGAATCGAGCCTTCAATCTATTCTTAGCTTTTCGCCCCGATGATGTCATCTTCCAAAAAGGGAAGTGATCTACACTACGGTTAAAGTGATCTCATTAACACCCTCATACTCCTACGCAAACGCCCCTCCACCCACCCCGATGATGTCATCTTCCGGCTAGAGGCAGTGACGTCACTCCATAGGAGTATTATGTACCCCAGCATCCCCTAAACCCCTACGCATGCGCTCTGGCGCAGAACTGGCTATTGTACACTGCATAAAAACGATATCAGATAATTTTAGGAATTATGAGGTTTACCGAAGGTCCTCCTGCTTCTAAACGAATACCGCGAATCCCTTTTTATTTCAAAGTTTACATTCTCTTGACATAAGTAAAGTTTGAAAGAAAATCTTTTGTATTAGAGTTATAAATGTAATTTTCAATATTTTTGTACCTTTGCGATAGTTTATTCCATTCGTTTGACTGGCTATGGAAGGTGGCCTCCAGCTCCTTATTTCCAATGACTGAAAAAAAAAATCACAGCACGCAGAAAACCCCTTTGGCCTGTGACGCGCGAGTCAAGGCAACCGTACCTAGGGGATGGTTGTACCGAGAGGCTCTGGAAACGAGAGAAGATGTCGTAGCAGCACTTTTTTCCGAGAAAGCCGGAAGTGCTGGCTCTCGATTCATCAGAAGACAAAATGATGCCGCAAATGAAAAACAAGCGATTACGCGAATTATACAAGGAGGCACAATTTGACAGAGAACACCAAGAAGTGAAAGAGATAGAGGAAACAGTGAGGCACTTGGTGCAAGAAATTACAGAAAGCATCGCCGAAAAGGATCCACTATTCACGAACACCGTTCTCGAGAGCGGAAGCTTTTACGAGGATCTCAAAGTCGAAGGACCTAATGAGTTTGATTTTATGATATGCCTGGAGGAATTATCCAAACCTGGAGTTTGCGCGATAAGAGCAATTCCTTTTTCGCTCAGTTCAGGATCCTGGCTACGTTCATGTCGAAATGCAAGACCCTGTGTCACGGAAGAGGTGGAAAAGATACACATCAAGGAGGAAGGAAAATTTCTTGAAGCCTAAAACACTGCTGGAAAAAGTTTAAAGGACTGGTCCATCAAGTTCTGACAGAAGAAAAAGGAACATTTCTCCGAAAAGCTGGCGAAGAAGTTTGAGGCCGAACTCAGGAAAATTCCAGTTACACTGAAACTCACTTGGAACGGAATTGAATATAAAAACTATGAAATTCTGTCGACTTAGTCGTGTGTATCAGGGTGAATGGATGGGCCGGAAGATTCTAACGTGAAAGATCGTTGTAACAGATTCCCATCCCGGGTACGAGATGATCAGGGAAGCTACCCAAGGAGTATACCATCTTATTGCATCTTGC